>CAUYON010049739.1:0-23898 GCA_963573935.1 Arctocebus calabarensis
AAGCCAATTAAAAACATTCAGTGGGGAAAAGACTCCCTATTTAACAAATGGTGCTGGGTGAACTGGCTGGCGACCTGTAGAAGACTAAAACTGGACCCACACCTCTCACCATTAACTAAGGTAGACTCTCACTGGATTAAAGATTTGAACTAAAGACATGAAACTATCAAAATATTGGAAGAAAGTGCAGGGGAATTGAATCTTGAAGGAATTGGCTTGGGTGAATATTTTATGAGGAGGACTCCCTAGGCAATTGAAGCAGTATCAAAAATACACTACTGGGACCTGATCAAACTAAAAAGCATCTGCACAGCCAAGAACATAGTAAGTATAGCAAACAGACAGCCCTCAGAATGGGAGAAAATATTTGCAAGTTCTGCCTCCAACAAAGGTTTAATAACCAGAATACACAGAGAACTCCAACATATTGGCAAGAAAAGAAAAAGTGATCCTATCTCAGAGTGGGCAAAGGACTTGAAGAGAAATTTTTCCAAAAAAGACAGGTGCACAGCCTACAGACACATGAAAAAATGCTCACCATCCTTAATCATCAGAGAAATGCAAATCAAAACTACTTTGGGATATCACCTAACTCCAGTAAGATTAGCCCACATCACAAAATCCCAAAACCATAGATGTTGGCGTGGATGTGGAGAAAAGGGAACACTTCTACACTGCTGGTGGGAATGCACACTAATACGTTCCTTTTGGAAGGATGTTTGGAGAGTACTTAGAGATGTAAACATAGACCTTCCATTCGACCCTATAATTCCTTTACTAGGTATATACCCAGAAGACCAAAAATCACATTATAACAAAGACATCTGTACCAGAATGTTTACTGCAGCCCAATTCATAATTGCTAAGTCATGGAAGAAGCCCAAATGCCCATCGACCCACAAATCGATTAATAAATTGTGGTACATGTATACCATGGAATACTATGCAGCCTTAAAGAAAGATGGAGACTTTACCTCTTTCATGTTTACATGGATGGAGCTGGAAAATACTCTTCTTAGCAAAGTATCTCAAGAATGGAAGAAAAAGTATCCAGTGTACTCAGCCCTACTATTAAGCTAATTTAAAAGTTTCATATGAAGGCTATAACCCATCTATAGCACAAGAATATGGGAAGGGAGGGAAGGGGAGAGGTTGGGGTGGAGGGAGGACAATTGGTGGGGCCACACCTATGGTGCATCTTAGAAGGGTACAGGTGAAACTTACTAAATGCAGAGTACAAATACCTTCATACAATAACTAAGAAAATGCCACGAAGAGTATGTTAAACAGTTTGATGAAAACATTTCAGATTGTATGAAGCCAGCACATTATACCCCTTGATTGCACTGATATATGCAGCTATGATTTAATAAAAAAAAAATAATAATGAGTGAAAAAAAAAGATACTTTCATTCACCTGGCCTCCATTGTTTTTCTTGAGTAGTTAGTTATAGGTCTTATTGTTGTCCTCATTTAAGGAAATATATTATTTTTCCTCTGGCTTCTTTTACTATTTTTTTGTGTGTCTTCACTTTTTAGCAGGCTTACCATAAGATGCTGTCTTAGTCTGTTTGGGCTGCTATAAAAAATACTATAAACTAGATGGCTTATAAATAACTCCCTTTTGGACCCATTGGAGCTGTGATCCTACCTCCAAAGCTATCATGGGTTAGAGTCTTGAGCCTCTGGCTCTTATAAATGGTGATTCTGCTTTTACTATTTTTGCCAACTGGGGTCTTGCCTGTGGCTCTCCCAGGCTGGAATGGTGCAGTAGCAGCTTTGCCAGACAAAGCCCAAGCTCCCTGTGTCCCAGTGGAGACTTTGCTGTGTTGATGCCACCAAAATTTGCCACCTGTGTCTTCTACAGGGCTAGCCAACATAGACTACGCTGTACCAGAATGCTCTACAGCCATAGCTGGAGGCATAATAGTAAGGAGCAGAGACCATAATGTGAGATGGCATTGGGCAGGGTGCATGCTGAGGTCCCAGAGGCTCAGGTGGCCCCACTTTTGAAACTGCTTCACTCTAGGACCTTTGTACTCTGGGCCTTTGATGGAAGGGCAACTCTAATAATCTCTAAATTGCCTTCAAGGTTATTCTTCCCTTAACTTGATGTATAGCAGTGGACTTTTCTTGGGATGGTGGAGCCATCCTAATCTCAGGTATCAAACGGTCTCTTGGCAACACCCTTAGTTTTCATCTAGAACAGGCTTTCTCATTCTTTACAATATGAATAGCCTAAGAATTTCCCAAATCATTAAGGCTCTGCTTCATTTTGAATTAACAATTCCATCTTTAAGTAATTTCTCTCTTTTGGCACTTTATCATAAATAGTCAGAAGGAATCAGGCCAGTCCTCCAACACTTTGCTTAAAGAGTTTCTCAACCAAATATCCAATTTCATTACTTGCAAGTTCTACCTTCCACAAAAGACTAGAACATGAGCACAACTTAGCCAAGCTCTCTGCCACTTTATAACAAGGATTACTTTTCCTCCAGTTGTTAGTAGGATGTTCCTCTCATTTCCATTTGCAGTTTCCTGAGAATAACCTTAAATGTCTATCAGTGTTCTGTTCAGGATTATTTAGGTATTCTCTAGGAAGACTGAGGCTTGTCTTTCTGAGTCCTCACAAGAATCACAATGGACCTTGAAGGTCCATTCACAGCAATGTAGATGTTTTCCACATGGACACTAAAATACTCCCAGCCTCTGTCTTCTACCCAGTTCCAAAGCCACTTCCACATTTTCTGGTATTTTTTTTACAGTAGCACTTCCATTTCTTAACACCAAAATTTATACTAGGGTTTTCCAGAGAAGCAAGACAAAGAGACAGAAAGAGAAGGAAGAAGGGAGAAAGGGAGATGGAAGATTTATTATAGGAATTGGCTCAAGAAATTATGGGCGTCAGTAAGTCCCATGATCTGCCATCTGTAGGAAAACTGGTGGGATAACTCAGTTAAAATCTGAAGGCTTGAAAACCAAAGGCACCAATAGTGTCAATCTTAGTCTAAGTCCAGAGGCCTAAGAACCAGGGCCAATAATGTAATTCACAGGCAAAATCCAAAGACAGACTTGAAAACAAAAGAATGGCAGAGCCCAAATGCAGAAGATGGATATCCCAGCTAAAGCAGACATAGCAAGTTCATCCTTCCTCTACCTTTTTATTCTAACAACTCAAATGCCAATTTATTCTTTAAACACCACCACAGAAAAATGCAGAAATAATGTTTTCTCAAGGTGGCCTGTCACGGAGGCAAAGGCCTCCTTGGACAGTGACCCCATGGGAGCCCAAACTGGACAGAGGGTGCCTGGAGCAAATTCTCATGGCTCCAGCTTGGGTCATCACCCATCAAGAGCCCCAGGTTTGCCTTATAGTGGAGCGCCAGGAGATAAAATTTCTTTTGGACACTGGAGCAACCTTTTCTGTACTCCTCTCTAACCCTGGTCTTTTATAATCATAAAATCCCAAATCCATAACTATACAGGGTGTGTCTGGAAAGCTGGTTACCAAATTTTTCTCCCAGCCTTTAAGCTGCAATTGGGATGACTTGCTGTTCTCTTATTCCTCCCTAATCATGCCTGAAAGTCCTGCTCTCCTTTGGGGAAGGACATACTAACTAAAACAGAACTTTTCCCTCCTGGAGATCTAGTCATGATCAAAACTCTCCCCTCTAATTCACCTTCCCTAACCCCAAACTTGGGAAGTCCCCTTTCCTGTTATCTTGTCTTCTTCTACAGCGGTTGGAGTTATAGGAGTCAATTCCTGCATACATCATTTACAAGAAAAATCCTAGAACCCTTCATCTTCTACGGAGGCAGACAATGAAGACAGCCAACCACAGACCACCTACACTTGTGAGCCAAAAGAAAGTTTGAAGTTATTATTTAGGAAACAGCAAGAAAAATCCTAATATGGTTTTCTTTTAGCATCACTGAGTAATGCTTCTGACCTGACGCTGTTCTACCTTTGCCTATTACTGATTATACTAATCAGATTTATGTTTTCCAGAAATGTCATCAAACCACATGCAATAAAGATGGTTCCAGTCCATGAACCCCTGTATCACACTCCCACCTGAGAAACCCTAACTGCCCCCCCTTCTATCATCGCCCAATTCAGCAGGAAGCAGTTAGATCAAGTTTCCGCCCTTTTCCCCTAACAGCAGTTAGTTTCTACTCAGAGGGAGAATTGATGCAGGACATTTGGCGCCCTAGCCAGCTCAGCGGAGCTGGCGGACCTGCCGCCTCCTCTTTGGTGGTATTGGTGCTGCGGCAGCCAGCCGAAGAACCAGCGGGCTGGATGACAGGCAAGGAGGACCTCCAACCCCCACCGGAGGCTCCAACAGCCAAAAAGGCCAGACAACTGCTGAGTAGACACCTGTGCCTTGGTGTCTCCTTCACTTTACTTAGGACTAAATGTGGAACCCCCATTTCCTATGCCTAGGTCAATTTCATGTGAATTTCCTAGGCCTCAATTCCATGAATGGACTGTGTTCGTTCATTGATACATTCATTCACCTTGCCCCCAGCGAAGGGACTGTGTTCATTTCGTTTCCTGGCCAAAGAACCTATACACCTGTATATACCCTGAGACTAAAAGCCTAAAGGGGGAGACGGGGAAAGACCAGGAGAGAAAGGGAGAGAGCTTTGCTCTTCCTACTTGAGTTCTCTCTCTCTACCAGGAGCTTTTTCTGTATTTTCTGTTTACTGTAAATAAATTGTCTTACCACTGGGGGGAAAAAAGGCCATGAAGGCTATGTTAAACAGTTTGATGAAAACATTTCAGATTGTATATGAAACCAGCACATTGTACCCCTTGATTGCACTAATGTACTCAGCTGTGATTTAATTAAAAAAAAAAAAAAAAAAAGAGCGTACAGGTTGCCCAGGTACAATAGCTCACACCAGTAATTTTTAGCACTTTGAGAGGCTGAGGCAGGTGGATCGCCTGAGCTCAGGAGTTGGAGACCATCCTGAACAAGACCCAGACCCCATGTCTACTCAAAATTAAAAAACTAATCGAGCCTTGTGCTGGACACCTGTAGTCTTAGCTAACTCAGGAATCTGAGGCAAAAGGATTGGTTGAGCCTAAGAGTTTGAGTTTGCTGCGAGCTATGACTCGAGAGCACTCTACCCAAGTTTGTGTCTCCACCCCCCCACCCCCCACCATGGCTCATAGATATCCCTGGATTACAAATGAGGTAGGTTCTTCTGTAGGTTTGTTCTCAAGTTGAATTTGGGTATAAGTTGGAACAGGTACATTTACCTGTAATAGTCTCCATTCATAAGTCTGAGCCATACATTAGTTGTATGTTTATAACGTGGGGACTGCCTGTATTTTTATTTTGGTCAGGCAGTGGATGGAATAGGAAAGAAGGGCGACTTTGGAAACCCAACTACATATCTGTAGGGAGCAGTGGCTAGCATTAATTACTTCTGCTCTGAGAAGACTTACTGGAGCTAGGTTTGGAGCTGGGTTTGGGAAGTTAAGTCATTTAAAAATTTCCTAGCTCTTGAATGTTATAGATGGATATCTTCTCCCCCACTCATAGCCCTGTGGATTTTACATGTGATTATGATCCTGTAGAACTTTGATGTCCTTCCATGTCTTTCACTCCTGTTCTACACTTTTTATCACCCTCCCTCCATTTTGTAATGCCATATAGAGGAAATGAGTGCATCCAGGCTATGGTGAAGCTTTGTGCAGGGCCTAGGATGGATCCACCCCTGCAGCCGCTTTTGGAGAGTTTAAGATGCGCTGAAGGAGGCTGACCGTATGGCTTTATCATTTCCTGTCTACAGACAGGGAAAATGAGCTTAAGTAGTAGGGATTAATGAAGGACTTAATTGAACAGGAAGTCTTTGTCTTCAGCCCTTCAGACTTGTGCATAGCTTGGGTGTTTTTATCTTGAGTCTTATTTAAAGGTTAAAATGTTTTTTTTCCAGGATGTTTCCCAGAACTAAGTAGGGTTCAGAAATTGTCATGGAGTAAAAATGCTCACAGTCAGTTTCATTGAGCGATGATAGGAGCTTATTTTGATTTCCTCATCCCTTCATTCTCACATGGGAGTTTCTGCTACTGATTTTCCTTAAATCCTTAAAAAGCCTGTAGTACTTTTATAGTATCACAGCAAATGCAAATATCATGTCTCTGGAAACAAACTATAAGGCTCCTTATTTAACAGCAATACTATACCTTTCGCAGGGTTTTGTTGGTTCTGTGCCTGAAAGGTAATATGTAAGGTATTTGACCTCAAGGCCCCTTGTAAATCAAAGAAAATGACCTTCTTCTCTTGGACAAGTTTCCTTTCTGTGATGTGAGGTCTAGTCAGAAGACATTCTTGCCTAACCCTTTTGAAGGTTCGTTTAAACCATATACAGTTGGGTTGGGCATGTATGTCCACAGATAATGCTTTTCTGTTGTCCATTGCTGCTGTCCACATGTGTGACCTCTTTTTATTCATAACAGTAGGTGAATGGACAGCCTACCAAGTGGTTGGGGTCTGGCAGGTGGCTGATGTGGAAAAACTGGAAGGACTAGCATATACTGGAGAGAAGTGTCTGAGGTTGTGGAATGAGATAGAATTTTGAGAGTTGGAAGGTTTGACCCCTTCACCCTCCCCCACCGGGGTTGGTGTCTGCCTTATGGCCTGTGATAGGCTTACCCTCTGAGACCTTGCATGTTGGTAAACATGCTGAGCTGCTTAAAGTATATTCTGGCTTTTATTATTACAGAAAAGAAAGTGATTTCCTTGCCTTGCCTTATTGCCTACTTTGAATTGGTATAGTTTCCTTGTTTTTTATGTAAATTTCTGTGCTACCCATGTGTCACCTAGTTCTATCATGGCAGGTGCCAGTGATAGGGATTCTGAGAAGTGACACTGTGTGTGTGAGATATCCTGTGAGCCCCTGTTTTCAATCACAAGCACAAAACAACAAAAAGGAGGAAAACTACTCTTCTTGTTAGCCATTAGCAGATTCCTTACTTATGATCAGGTTTTCATATTTTTAGGCAGTGTCATAAGAATTTAGACTTCTTTTTCACAAACCTTCAGGAAGGGATACGGCGTGGATTGTATTGAATCCTTTTATTACAGAAGGGATGTCAGTCAGCATTTTAGTCAGTGATAGCTTAGGTAACACTCCATACTTATGAAAGATAAAAATGATTATGGTTCAGCCTACTAAATACATTTTTTTTGGAGGGGGGAGTACAGAGTCTCAAGCTGTTGGCCCTGGATAGAGTATTGTGGCATCATAGCTCACAGCAACCTCCAACTCTTGGACTTAAGCAATTCTCTTGCCTCAGCCTCCCAAGTAGCTGGGACTACAGGAGCCTGCCACAACGCCTGACTATTTTTTGGTTGCAGTTGTCATTGTTGTTTAGCTGGCCCCTGCCTGGCTCAAACCTGCCAGCCTCAGTGTATATGACCGGTGCCCTATTCACTGAGCAGTAGGTGCCACCCCTAAATACGTTTCTGTCAGAGCCCCCAAATAAATATTTTGGGCTTATTCCTGAGGGAAACATGTATTAGTATCATGGTACATTGCATTAGTTTTTTTTTTTCCCCTTGGTAGAATAACCTTTTTCCCCAGTGCCCCCAAATAAATATTTTGGGCTTAATCTTGAGGGAAACATATATTAGTATCATGGTACATTGCATTAGTTTTTTTCTCCCTTGGTAGAATAACCTTTTCCCCCAGTGCTTATGAGGAAATAATCCTGTGGATGTTAGCTTTTAGGCATATCTTTCAGTATTACAAAAAGTTGGATTGTGTACTGCTAGGTACACAGAACCCACTCTGATCCTTTTGCTATTGATGGACATTATGAATGCTGCCTTTGTGCTAACTCTGTTACTTGTATCTTCCAAACAAGCAAGGAAATTTATAATAGAGTTGGTGGAGTAAAGAGGTGTTGCTAATGGTATTCCTGTTACTGCTTCCTGTGAACAGTGGCTGGCTACTTAGTTGGCACTGAATTTTAGTGCTGGTCCTAAAACTGGCTACACCAGTGCTTGTCATAATTGAGTTCTTTTTTTTTTTTTTTTTCCCTAGGGTGATTCCACAGCTGGAGTCTAGAGACTCGCTATTGCCATCTATTGGCGATTATTGGCTACTTCATGAAATGGCCAGTGGGTGGGGAAATGGCCTGAGATCCCTTTTCTGGGTGGCCTTTTAAGTAAAGAAAATTATTAGGAAGCTTAGTACCAGGGAGGGAGGGCATATCACAAACCAGAACCCAGTCTTGATCCTTTTGCTACTGTTGGACATTATGAGTGCTGCCTTTGTGCTAACTCTGTTACTTGCTGAATGGACTTTTGCAATCCCACCTACCATGTAACTCCATCTAGTAGAATATTTCTGGTGGTTTCTGGTAGGAGGTGTCTACAGCTATGCTTTGAAGGACCCCACTGTATTTTGTTTTTTAATGCATGAGCTATGTAGCATTGGGGAATGCTGTGGCATCTTTTTTCTTGAAAGAAGGAAATGAAACATGATTCTCACCTCACAGGGTAATCATTCTCCCCCTACCCACCATCCTTTTTGCCAGGAGATTTCTGGCAGTTTGCAGTTGAGCACTGAGTAACCTAAAATTGAGAAACTGCTGGGTTTTTTGTTTAAACTATATTAAAAAAAAAACCAAACTAAATTGCCGATCTTGCCAAGAAGAGAGTTGAAAGCCAAATTCACATTTCAACTGGTTCTTCTCAGCAGTTAAAGCTGAACATTCTCAATTCATATAGCTATAATAACCTATTAGAAATTAGTTTTTGGTCAGATTCTGCCTAGATTCTTAAGATATTTCCATGCATTACTCTTAAGACTCTTGTTATCCTCGTTGACTTACTTTCTTCTGACTTAGGATCTACTTCTTGCTCAGGACTGCCGGAGACCAGCAGTCTTTGTTGCCTGTTTATGGCTTTTAGCTTCTGGATTTGGAGTTGCAACCCTGATAGGAACTGGGTTATGCTGCCTCAGGGTGGCAGGCCAGGCAGCTTTCCATAGGTGATAAACTATAACTGTGACATTTGTGACTGACAGAACAAAGGGCTTCGTTGCCACTTTAATTGTTGATTAATGATGATCCCCCTCAAATTTGACATGGTTGCTTTCTAGAACACAAAAGAACTCAATGTCAAATGTTTCCTTGATCGTGACAGTCGTGATTTTCCAGCAATCTTAGTTCTTTGACATTTCAGGATGCCACAGATTTCAAGAAACATAATTGAATAATTTTTATTAAATGAATCAAAAGCTGTACTGTGTATTGCTTCTCATACCATTTGTTTGGGACGTCACTGCCCCACACAGATTTTGGTATACCAAATCACGTTTTCTTTGGGAAGAAGTTCATTGCTTGTTAATAATTAGTGCTATTAACTTTGATATTCTTTTTTCTTTACTGTCCCTACTCTTTTCCCTGGAGTAAAAGAAAAGAAGGGTCACCTGTCTCTCTGCCGTCTGCTTTCCACTTCTTGTATTCTTAGCCAGGTGGTGGTGCTGTTTGAGTTTGTAATGCTTGCCATCTCTGTAGGCTGGCGTCTTAATGGGTAGAGTTGATGAATATATTTATAAGCAGTTATGTTAGTATTCTTAAGGGTGTCTCAAGGTTCTGAAGAAAGTCAGTATGTTACCTAAATGAGTTTTTAATTCTTCATTGGAAGGCTTAAGTCTTAGGAAACATAGATTATAGATAGCTATTGCTGCAGTTTAATCATTTAATGGAATAGTGGGGTGATTTTTGGAATTGTGACATTTTCCTCAAAAAAAAAAATATATATATATATGCACATATCAATGATATTTTTTGAGGCAGAACCTCACTCTGTTGCCCTGGGGTTGAGTGCCATGGTGTCGTCATAGATCACAGCAACCTCAAACTCTTTGGCTTACGCGTTCCTCTTGCCTTGGCTTTCTGACTAGCTGGGGTTACAGGCCTCTATAGCCAGCTAATTTTTCTACTTTTAGGTGACAGGGTCATGACCTTGCTCAGGCTTGCCTCGGAACTCCTGAGCTTAAGTAGTCGGCCCATTTCAGCCTCCCAGAGTGTGCTAGCATTACAGGTACAAGCCACTGCACTTCTAAAACGCCAGTCAGTATTCTTATTTGGAATGTAAAAGTTACCTTATTTTGCTGTTTTACTTGTCAACTAGCAGTTACAAAGTTGGTGCTAGCAATCTTTAGCTAAGCAATAAAGGCAATTTGGAGATTTATATTCTGATTTCTTACTGGGAATGGGCAAAAAGATCAGTATTTCTTATCTAGAATTGAGAAATCACAGATCCAAAGAAGTGACAATAATTACTATATTCAAGGTAGCCCTTGTTTTATAGAGGAGATCTGATAGCACAGATGCTTAGAAACTAGACAGGGCCTTAGTTTGTCCCCCCCCCCCCCCTTTTTTTTTTCAGGCAGAGCCTCAAGCTGTCACCCTGGATTGAGTGCTGTGGCCTCATAGCTCACAGCAATCTCTAATTCCTAGGCTCAAGCCAGTCTCTTGCCTCTGCCTCCCACATAGCTGGGACTACAGGCGCCTGCCACAATGCCCGGCCATTTTTTTTGGTTGCAGCCGTCGTTGTTTGGCAGGCTGGGCTGGATTTGAACCCGCCAGTTCAGGTGTACGTGGCTGGCGCCTTAGCCTGTTGAGCCACAGGTGCCGAGCCTGTTCCCCCTTTTTGTAGTTGTCTTCAAAACAAAATAATAATAATTTAAACGAGGCAAAAGGCCCAACTTGCCCTAGATGATAAATTAGTTGAACTAAAGCTCAGGTTTTATGATAACCACTGTGGTTTTTCTTGTACCACTCTGACCAAGCAAAACTTAATAAGGATTCATCTTAAGAGGGGATTCAACTAACAAAAAGTTCCTTTAGGCAGATCTAGCCGTGCCTGACTTAGTCTGAATGCCTCCCTATGTAACTTAATTAAGACAAGTGCTGCAAATATTTAATATCCTGTGGTTTTTAGTATAAACAAACTATTTCATCTGTTTCTATGTAAAGCAAGTAATGAGGCCTGTGGACCAGTTAGTATAGCTTGATCTTTAGAAGTACGGCAAAGCAGGCTCTTCTCATGGAGCCAGCTGCCCTCCCTTTCTGTCATGCTATAACGTCCTCACCACCTGACAAATCAAACTACGACAGTTTCAAGCTACAAGAACCTGGTGGGATGTGAGCTTAGAAAGGCGCAGCCTCCTGCTAGCACTTCTTATTACAGACTCGTTTGGTGTGACTGAGTCTCTGCTAGCCTCTGGGTTCACTTGAGGATGTGTTTATTTTCTCTTTACTGTTCAGGATGTTTACAGCCATCCTGTGTGGTTTGCCTGCAACCGCACTTGCATTTGAATTTGGTGGGCAGCTTGCCCTGGGTAGGGTATCCCCAGCCCGACCCCCCACAACCTCCAGTGCATACACAGGGGCACGCTCTTATTTCTTTGAGTGGTTGCCAGGTTTGTAGTGTGTGTGTCTGGGGGTAGAATAGAGTGGGTAATTATTTGGGGGATGGAAACACAGGAAATTTTTCTTGAATAGGCCTTTCAGCAAGTTGGCAAAGCTTCAGGGCCTGCTCCCACACCGTCACAAAGAGTGCTGCCATGCTGGTCATTTTGCATTTGCCAGACACAGAGCGTCTTATTTTTTGAATGAACAGACCCTCCCTCCCACCCATTCCTTGCTTTTTGTTTAGAATTGGGATGTAATCTAAATAATTGGATTTCTATCAGCTTACATTTTTAATGTTGGAAAATTGAGTTAATAAAATGATGTTTTGGCATGCACGTCCCGCAACACGGGGCCAGCTGCACATTTACTTTAAGCCACTGGGCCCGCCTGTCCCAGCTGACATGTGTGCATGTGCTGTGTCCATCTTGGGTTTGCAGATTATCAGAATTCCTGGACACAAATGCAGTTTAATTAACCTGGAAATTGCTGTTGTGCCATTTTTAGGATTACCCTAGAGATTGAGTGCACAGATAGCAGGAAGCTGGTTGACTGTACACTATAGAGGACCCCAGAGGAAACCTGGAGAAACAGTGCCACCCTCTTCTGAGGCTTCGAATGGCAGGATGCCCAGGCAACTTCTAAATGCATCATTTGGGGTGGGGAGGCAGGGGCACAAGGAGGCTATTAACAGAACAAAAAAATAATTGGCATAGGATTTTGTCTGCTCATCTTGGGCTCTATTTACAAGTCTCATCTCTCACTATCTTTATGGATTTTGTTTTTTAAAGTGACAGGGTCTCCCAGTCTAGTCCTGAACAGTTGGCCTCAAGCCATCCTCATGAGTAGCCAGGATTCCCATTGTTCCCAACTACAGTCTAAACATTCATTTGGCCAAATGAGAGGAGGCTGTGGGAGGCTCAGCATACAAGCAAGGTCACCTTTTGTGTAGTTCGGGGAGTACAAGGGAAAAGAGAAAGAGGAGGCTCTTTCCCCCTTTGGTACTCATGCGGGCTTGATTAAGAAGCACAGTGATTATCTGATGTATGTGTGGCGGGAACCTCTTTCTGGGTCTAGCAGATAGGGGCCCTTGGACAGTGGTGCATTGTGAGGGCAAATGGAATTCAGTGGCACCCTGGTAGGAGGGAGCTTTGTGCCACACTGTGGATTGAGAGCCAGAGTCGCCAGGCCTTATTTGGTGATGATGAGCAAGTATCTAGGTAAATTCTCAAGTGGTGATGGAAATTGTGGTCATGTCCACAAGTGCTTGGTGGATTTTCTTTTTTTAACTAGCCTCTATATTCAAGACATGTTTATTCTTCATGGAGCTGAATTATAGTCTACTGGGATGGCCACTCACTCTTCACTCTACCTGGAGCAGAGCAGCGTGCCTCCTTACTTGCTGACGCTCCTGGATCTGTGTCAGGTGTATCTAGCCGTCTCCCTGATGCCTCTGGATTGCCGTTCAGGCTGCCCCCTGCTCAGCATACTGTGCTTGTGCTTGGTTGTGTAATTGGTGAGTGATGAGCCGTGAATTGTGTGCAGCGGTGTAGTGTTCCTCCTCCCCCTTTTCCTCAGCATTCATGCAGGGCTTGTCCCCTCTACTTGGTAGATCCATGAGTAGGAGGTGCCATAAAGGAGAGAGTGCTGCAGGCCAGCAGAAGGGCAGCAGAATGATCTGGGGCTGAGTGCTGGGGCTCGGGTAATGTATTACTTTGCTTTAGGAGGGTCAGAAGTCTCTGAGGAGGGAACTTCTGAGCAGAGACATGAAGGAAGTGGCCTCCGTTATGCTGTAACAGGCCTGGCCCAGAGGTTGAGAAGAAGCCAGCCATGGCAGTGTAAAGGGGATGCACATTCCAGATGGAGGAACAGTTCTGAGTAAGCAAGATCTTTTTGGGCCATTCCTACAGCCTCTGTCTCTATCATAGGCTGTCTGTTGACTTTCATTTCAGTACTTGTTTCTCTTTGGGATGTTCCCAGGTAAGGGATTCACTCAGCAGGGTGGATTTATTTATTTTTTAATTCCCTTCCTTTCCATAACTGAAGAGCCATGAAGCTTCCTTACCCAGAGTGCCTTCCCCCCCGACCTGACCCCCAGCCTTGCTCATGGCAGAGTTTTGCCTTTCTCTGGCCTGGCAAAAGTTCTGACCCAGGAACCAAATATTGGCTGCTGGTCCTATTTGTTGGACTGTCCATGCTGTTCGGCCCTCAGCAGCTCTCATCCTTTTCCCAGTTAAACTTTCATGTGTGTAGGTGAGTGGGGGCTCAAACTCACTTTTTTTTTTTTTTTTTTTTGAGGGGTCTTTTTTAAGAGCCCTCAAAATACTGAAGTTACTAACTTTTTTTTTCTTTGAGATAGAGTCTCACTTTGTTGCCCTCTATAGAGTGCGGTGGTGTCACAGTTCACAGCAACCTCAAACTCTTGGGCTTAAGCAATTCTCTTTCCTCAGCCTTTCAAGTAGCTGAGACTACAGGTGCCTGCCACAACTCCCGGCTATTTTTTTGGTGTACTTGTCATTGTTGCTTAGCAGGCCTAGGCTGGGTTTGAACCCGCCAGCCCCAGTGCATGGGGCCAGTGCCCTAATCACTGAGCAGTGGGCGCCAAGCCTGAAGTTACTACCTTTTAACATTTATCCCAAATATACCAAACAGAAACAGCAGCTTGTATTTGTATTTTTCTGAACTTGGTGTTTGAATTTTGTAGTCCTTTAATTCTTTCTTTCTTTCTTTTTTCTTTCTTTCCTTTCCTTTCCTTTCCTTTCCTTTCCTTTCCTTTCCTTTTCCTTTTCCTTTTCCTTTTCCTTTTCCTTTCCTTTTCCTTTCCTTTTCCTTTCCTTTTCCTTTCCTTTTCCTTTCCTTTCCTTTCTTTTCTTTCTTTGACAGAGCCTCAAGCTGTCACCCTGGATAGAGTGCTGTGGCACAGCTCACAGCAACCTCCAATTCCTGGGCTCTAGCGAGTCTCCTGCCTCCGCCTCCCAAGTAGCTGGGACTACAGGTGCCCGCCACAATGCCTGGCCATTTTTTGGTTGTAGCCGTCATTGTTGTTTGGCGGGCCCAGGCTGGTTCGAACCTACCAGCTCAGGGGTACGTGGCTGGCGCCTTAGCCCGCTGAGCCACAGGCGCCGAGCCACTTCCCCCCTTTCTATTTCTCTTCTCTTTGCTCCTTCTCCTTCCCCACACTACCCAGTGATGATCGATAGGAAACAACTTGTTTTCTCACCTCTACTGCCACAACCCCAAGATTTACCATACTGCAAATAAAACATTGCCCTCTATTCGTTTATCAACTATTTATTCATGTCTTCTCTATTAGTTTTCACGTAATGTGGTTTGCTGGAGGGTTTGACTTAATTGTTTTCATGGACGTAAGCATGAAAACATGCTTGGGGGGGTTGTCTCCTTCAAAAGTTAATACAACAGAAACATGCAAGTGCTGGTGCTGTCATTGTTCCCTTCAGGGTTTATGTGTGGGACAGACACCTTCTCTAGACTTTTCTCTGTATTACCAGGGCGGTAAGGTCCCTGTGGGCTAAACCTGAGGCCCTGCATCTTGTTTTTCTACCATACATTCCTGGTTTTCCCCCTCAGTCTTCTTTTCACACTAACCCCAACAATTACTGGGACTTTCTCTTTAACCAAACAGTTTTCTTATTTTAAAGCATATTTACTCTACAGGTGAAACTTACTAAATGCAGAATACCATTGTCTACATATAGTGATTAAGAAAATGCCATGAAGGCTATGTTAAACAGTTCGATGAAAATATTTTAGATTGTATATGAAGTCAGCACATTGTGCCCCATGATTGCACTAATGTACACAATTATGATTTAATAAAAATTTTAAAAAAGCATATTTACTCTAATAGTGCAATATTGGGAGGGTGTTTTTGGTGAGTGGGACAGCTGACAGGTTTGCTACCTCCCCTGCAGGGCTAGTGGTGGGGGGCTGAATACTTCCCTCTCTCCTTCCTCACTTCTGTCCCTAACATCTCCAGGTGCAGAATTGTGGGTTTCCAGTATCTGACCCTCTTCGCCATTTCTAGAGGGAATTTTAGAAAGAATCCTGTCCCTGAAACATACCCCCGCCCATCAGATTGCTCACTCAGAGCACTGGACTCTAAATTGTATCATCCTAACTCCTTGGTGGTGTGGCCAGCAAAGCAGACTCAGCACCTCTGTTAATCCTCCTGGGATTCTGCGGGAGGAAAAGCCACACCACAGACCTGCCCTCTGCGGAAAGCACAGATTTTTCTGGCCTATTTAAAAAAGATACTGGTTTGTCTTGTTCTCTAGTTCCTGGTGTCATCTGAGTCTCAAAATACTTAATCACTTGGGAGCTTGGCTGCTTCCTCTGAGGAATAATTTATTTTGCTGCCACTTTTTAATCTGTTATTGCCTTATTTTTCTTAGTCTCACTGGGAAAGCCATCAGGCACGAAGTACCTTTTATTTGAACAGTGATAGGAGCCGTTTATCTTTGAGGTCCTAGAATTATAAAATATCTTACTGTGTTTCCCTCTGTCGTCTGGGCTTCGTCTGTGTTTACTTGTTTGTTTTGCATTATGACTGCAGAGTCTCCTCATCATGTGTGGCGTTTGTTTTCCCTGACTTTTAAAAAAGCAGCGAACGCTAACATCCTGTTCACACACAGGCAGTCTTTCTGTAAACTTCCCTCAGTACTCAAGAGTGTGAATTGTGTCTATTCCAATGAAGACGTATACATTATGTAATTGCCAATTAACACAACTTCTCAGTCGAACAAAAAATAGAACAAATTTTTTTTTTTTTTTTTTTTTAAACAGGAAGGTTGATGCAAAAGAGAAGCCTTGCTGTAAAAGGAAGGTAGTTCTGTTGGGGTCAGTCCGCCCGGAGGAAGTGTCGGAAAGTGGACAGTTTTCTGTAGCCTTCCCTTCCTCTAAGACTGTGTTGCCCACCCGTGAATTGGGTAGAGAAATTGAGAGTGAGCCTGTAGTTTGACGGAATGATTTAATGTCTCATGATAAATTAGGGTTTGTATTTTTGTCTGCCTTTTGTCTTTTCTCCCCTAGTTTAATTTTCCAGTGCTATTACATAATACATCCTTTGCAACAGATAGAAAATTTAAAGGGGAAAAATTACCAAGTCAGAACTGTTCCTCGTGTCAGGGAGTTCGTGAAGCATCACTCTAGAGTTGTCTGCAGAGCCCCCGACACCCTGCTCTGCCTTCTCAGTGCTCCCTCTGGGCTTAGCAGCTGCCCCAGCTCCATACTTCTGGTCGGTTATGTCTTAGGTCATAGTCAGTTGGTTGCAAAAACCATAACTTGGAGATAGTGGCATCACTTTTTCCCTTTATTATACTATAGCTCGGGAATTTCTGTTAAACTTGATTGACTTTTTCTTGATATTTGTTAATGTGACTATTTTAGCTTGGTTATTGTTGGGTTCAGGATTGTTTTTTGTTGATGAGTAATACATGTAGATGTTTCAAGAATTACACAAAGATCGCCTAGTAAGTAGTCATTCTTTCTTCCTTTTCATCGATTATCTATTTGTGTGGTCTAGATAGTAGTGTGTTTGGTGGGTCATAACGAGAGCAAGAATAGAAACTGGTTGGGATACAAGGGAAGTGAAGGTTAAAGGAGAAGTTGAATCAAGGAAACAATTTTACTAATTAGGCTAGGCAAGAATAGATGTACTATGTAAGTTTTTGGCACTGAGTATTTTCCGGTAGCGTTAAATGTAGAGGTATTAGTTTTCACAAAATGGAAAACAGAGACTGTGTGTATTTTGCTCTAGGAGGTTCTTACATACTACTAGCATGTTATTTTAGAATGTTAATGGTTTTTTGACCATCACAGTTTAAGTTACCATGCTTACTGTCTATACTTACTGTGTTATATAGTCTGTTCCCTACAATAAGTCTTCAAGGACTTGTGCTTTATTTAATTTTGTTATTTAATTATTTTTTGAGTGGGCAACATGTTCAGTCCAACATAGTGTTTGGGATTCTGACTAGGTCTTTTTTAAGCTATATAGCACGGGACTGCTTCTGGGTTCTTCGTGCTGTTTTCCTGTCTTCAAATAATATTTTGTGAGCATCTCAGCGAACAAGTCTAGATAGACAGCTTGAAGTAGCACAGAGGCAAGTCTCTTTCCTGGGGGTGTTTGCTGTTCCGTTATGAGACTGAGATCCTTCAGTTAGAGTTAGAGCTCTAGTATTAGGCAGTTTATGATAAATATGTCAGTTTAGTTAACCATATAGTAAAAGTATGCTACTCTACTTTTTATGTAGATAGAGGAAAATTTCACTGTTGGCTACAGTGTAAATAAAAAAGATAAGGAAAGAAACTTTTAAGATTCATTAGGATTCAGATTGATTTTAAGGAATGTCTTATATGTAAGATTTTTCGGATAAAAGGTGGGGTGTCTAGTTAAGGAAATGTGAGTTGTACTCTGTAGGTATCAAGCAAATAAGTTAGGGACTTAATATGGGATTGTAACGGGGAAGAGGCTGGAAGGGTAAATTACACACCCCCACTCCAGTGGAAATCTATACATGGAGTTTTCATTTACTTCTGTTGGCAGAGTGTCACCCATAATTTGGGGTTATCCAGCAAACTAGAGGGACATATTTGTTGTTGTTTTTGTTCTGTATTACAAACTGCAGTTACTCTGCTGACTTTTTGTGGCGAGTTCAGAAGACATTGGAGGTTGACACACTTATTCTGGAGTAAGAAGACTGGGGCAGTGGTGGATTGTGGGGTATCGGTGGACTGTATTAAGGACACAGTAAGAGGAGAATTGCATGTTTGTGCTCCTATCAAAGGAAAGCAGGGCATGTTATGTGCATGCAGCAGGATAACCTGGTTTTCCTTCTCTACTTTGGACTGAAATAAAAGCACAGCACCATTAATCCTGTGCCATAAAACACCGTGTGCAGTTTTTATGGCGCACACGTGTAGTTTATACACAAATACCCATGTCCATAGCACATGTTTTATATCCATGTACAAAACATAGCCCTTGAATCATATTTTTTTTTTTTTTGCTCTTTCAAGCAAGCCTATCGTTTAAGAGAGTGTGATGTAGAACCTTAATTAGAAAGAGTTTGCTTGAAATAGGATCTTTTTCCCCTTACGTGTCATGATTTTACTGCTGCATGTAGGTCTATCTCCTTGGGTCTCTGCTTAATTTATTTTTAATTTTCCTTTGCTTTTACAGGCCCAGGCTGCAAGCACAAAGGAAGTTTGCTCAATCTCAGCCGAATAGTCCCAGCACAACTCCAGTCAAGATAGCGGAGCCTTTGTTACCCCCTCCAGTTACTCAGATTTCGGACCTCTCGAAAAGGAAGCCCAAGACAGAAGATTTTCTTACCTTTCTCTGCCTTCGAGGTAAGACCTTAACCAACTCATTTGCAAGGATTGACCTAGCTGAAAGAGAAAGAGTGAAATCACAGGCACAGCTCTCTGCCACGTTCATCCTCCAGTCCCCAGGCTTGTTTGAGGGAGTTTTGAGAGACAGAGAGGAATCCTACCTAGAGGTGCATTCTAGGTGTGGGTTTTGTACCATATGTTTGTTGAATCTTCATATTTCATCTGTTTTCACTTAACTCTGATATCTTCCATCTTGGATTCTCACTGCATAGTTTTCAGCTTATGATTTTAATAAACTTTCTCCCTGCCACCCATTGCCGACTTTTCTTTTTGTTTTATTAGGTAGCTTTTCTCAGCAGGGGTCTTGTGGATGGAGATGAAGTCCCCTTCTCTACTGCTTCCTAAGGCCTGTCAGTTAGTGAGCCCACAGTGACCAGGGGCCCCTTGTTCCCAGCCCTGTGCCATGTTAAGAAAAATGGGTTGAACAGTGAAAGTACTGGTCATGTCTGTGGGGAGGACCAGGCGATGGAGGCCAGGTGATGGTTTGGGATTTGAAGAGGCTCATTGGGAAGGTGTTTATTACAGGATCTATGTTTTCTGACAGCTGTCAGGAAAGAACTGCACAGATTGTCAGAGAATGAGGAGGCTTTTCTGGAGGAACTGATAGAAATGGGAAGTCATGAACATGGACATGGAGGAGGGTTTTTTGGGGAGGCTAGTGGAAAGAAAATGAATACAAAGAGAAGGTCTTTGCTATAGGACATTGGTAGAAGCTTAGGGTTATTTTAGTTTTTATTAAACATTTTGCAATAAGTCACAGAAAGATTTAAGTACCTTAAAAATAACTTTTTTCCCTGACTTTTTGAGAGTAAGTTTCCAGCCATCATCCCCTTATGAATACATTGCAGTATTTTCCTTCAAAAAAGGCATTCTCCTATAATTATTGAACTGGGAAGTACACAGGGCAATCCTCAACCATCTAGTTCACATTCTTCTTCTTTTTTAAAAATCTGTCAGCCATTTAATTAAGTTCTTTTGAAGAAATTTGAAACCCCAGTTGATGAGGGCAAACTCCATGTGTCAGGGCAAACACAGATCACAGGTAGCCCTGGGGCTGAGGAATAGCTTTGATTTTTCAGTAAAAATTTTGAGTCCATAGCTTTTTGATTAAACTTGCATTGTTTAGTTATCTCGTATTTCTTTTTCTATGGTGAACACCTCACCTTCCTGGTGTCTGGGCTTCCACAGCTGTTGCTGCTTTATTATTATTTTTATTTTTTTTGAAACAGAGTCTTACTTTGTTACCCTTGGTAGAGTGCTGTGGCTTCACAGCAACCTCAGACTCTTGAGCTCAAGCAATTCTCTTCCCTCAGCCTTCCGAGCAGCTGGGACTCTATAGGCACCCACACAACACCCAGCTAGTTTTAGAGACAAGGTCTCTCTGTACCTCAGGCTGGTCTCGAACTTGTGACCTCAGGTGATCCGTCTGCCTCAGGCTTCCAAAGTGCTGGGATGGCAGGCATGAGCCACCACGCCCAATTTAGCAGCTGCTTCTTGAAATAAATCAGTAAGATGCTTTGGGATCTTAACATTACTGCTGTCAATTTTTGTGGTGGTGGCGATAACAACTTTCTCATGTGTCTTTAGTGGAGGAACTCAATCGAAGACCAGAGGTACAGTCTTAAGTAGCAAGCCACTGCACAGTTGCTTTAGGAAAACCACCCTTTTGCTTCTGTGATGCCCAGTGCAGACAATTAGAATGGTCCTGGGTGTGATGCCAGATTGCAATTTTCTCACATGCTGACTAAATGGTATTTTGCTGTGGCTTAATAACTTTTTAGGCACATCTTTTGTGGGATAATATCTAGGCATTTTGTGATGTTTAACCTCCCAAGTACCAGCATTTTTGTCCCCACTATCTGCTTTTGTAACAGTGGCAAGAACCTTCGGCTTCTTTTTCTTTTCAACCTTGGATTTAGCCATGGTGTATTTCCTCTCACACATCGCTGTTCTGGAATACGTGGCAGATCAGGAACACCTGCCTATTCTTCTGATCAGAACTGGATTTTGGCTGCAGTAGGTGCCCCTTCTTGGTCTCAGATTTCTTCTCTTTAGGAACTAGCTGCTCCACTTTTCACCCACCATCTTACAAGATGGGAAAGAGAAATCTCTGTCACGTTCTTTTTGGTGCTTTCTCATGTCCTGGTTTAGGGTGGAAGGATCCTATTTAGAATTGAGTGCAGTGCCTTTAACTGTCCATTCATTGTCTGCCTGGTCTAGGACAGCTCCGCAGACTCAGTCTTCAATGACACTGACACTTGAAGATTATAGGTCAGTTATTTTGTAGAATATCCCTTAGTTTGTGTTGCCTGGTGTTTCCTCATGATTGCTCTCAGGTTTGTGATTTTGGCAGGAAGATCATAGAAATCAGGCTTCATTCTTGCTGTGTCCTCTTGGTAGCACATAATTTTAGTCTGTCCCTTGTAGATGGTGTTTATATCCAGTGTAAAGTTATCCTTTTCAAACTTTGTAATTTATAAAGTATTTTGGGGGTAGCATCTTTGAAGCTGTGTTTGTATATTTCGTTTCTCATCAGACTTTTCTAAATATCTATTTATACTCATATTTTATTTAACGGGTTGTAATTTGTCACTATCGTTATTTGTTTCAGTGTTCACATTGTACCAGATCCCAAATCACAATCTGTGAAGCTCCTTCAGCCTGGTGTTTGGGTCCTTTGACATGTTCCTGTCATCTGTTTGGCCTTGTTCCTAGCACAACGAAACACATCACGCTCATTCTGCACTTCCCTGCCTTCAGCCCTGGAATTGGCCCTTTATATAGGGAATCTGGGTTTTTTGTGCTCTTTAGAAGCCTACATCTGAGCTTGGGTATCTTGGAAGCTGTTAAGAGTATCCCTTCTCCTAGGCCTGCTCTGTGGACTGAGGTTGTATGTGTGTTCCATGCTCCATTGAGTATATTTAGATATATCTCTAGAGCTCTGTTTATTAAAATTGTGAGCTAACATGGAATTACCAATTTCATTATAACACCGAAGGGTTTGGCTGACTTTCTTTCATTCTGCATTCTACCCTGAGAAAACTTTGCTCCTGTTACCCTTAATATATTTATTTGCTCAGTCTTCTCGGTCTTCCCTACCTCCTGCTGTCTCTGCTCCACTGTAACTCTTCTCACTTGGCTCCAGTCCCCACAGCTACTCCTTGCTCCATCCTTTCCCCAGTTGACCTGCTTTCCCAGTGGCCTTCAGGACTTAATTGTTAGGGAGGAGAAAACAAAGAACTGAGACTTAACACTTGACATTATAGGCTGTGTTAATAGCCCTTGGTGACTTTTAAGGCAGAAGGAAGGAGAATGATTATATTCTTATTTCAGGTAGTAGCTGTGGATCACTGGGTCTTGATGGGCTTACCACCAATTTATCTCAATTATGTTTCATGTAGTGCATTGGTGAAAGACTGTCATGATCCTCCATGTTGAGTGTGAAGATGGAAAGGAAGATGTGAGAACAGAATATGACCTAATCTAGGGGTGGATTGGCCATGAAGGGACCAGGAGAAAAATGGCCTCGGGCTGTGAGGCTGGTGGGGCTGCGTGGTATCATCAGGGATGGAAAGTGAGTGGGACCAAGTACTCAGAGGAAGGAGTTTGAGCAGAGTCTTTGAAGGGTCAGTAGCATTAGCAGCAGCAAGATAGCTTCAAAATAATAACATTTCTCTGGTGATGGGGCTCTTCTTTTGTGACTTTATTGAACCATGACTGCTTAATGCAGTTGAACCTCATTTTTCTTTTTTTTTTTGAGACAGAGCCTCAAGCTGTCACCCTGGATAGAGTGCTGTGGCATCATAGCTCACAGCAACCTCCAGTTGCTGGGCTCTAGTGAGTTTCCTGCCTCTGCCTCCCAAGTAGCTGGGACCACAGGCGCCTGCCACAATGCCCGGCCATTTTTTGGTTGTAGCTGTCATTGTTGTTTGGCTGGCCCGGGCTGGAATCGAACCCGCCAGCCTAGGTGTATGTGGCTGGCACCTTAGCCTGTTAAGCCAGAGGCGCTGAGCCAGGACTTCAGTTTTTTAAAAGGCTACCTATGACTTAACTATCCCTTAACTAGGGATTTTTTTGCGTGGGGATGGTATGGAGTTTTCCTGTTTTGTCCATCCTGGAATGCAGTGGCATCATCATAGCTCACTGCAACCTCCAGCTCCTGGGCTCAAGGGATCTCCCCACCTTGGCCTCCTAGATAGTTTAGGATTACAGGAGTGAGCTACCATACCTGGCCAGGAAAGGGATTTTGATATCTGGAATTCCTGTGGGCAGATTGCTTCACATAAATCATGAAACAATACTCTATGGCTTCACAAGATCCACTGATCTGTTCCATTAGAGCAGGGGTCCTCAAACTACAGCCCGCGGGCCACATGCAGCCCGCCGAGGACGTTTATCCAAGGGTGTTTTTGCTTCCACTGCAGGCAAGCGTGTTTAGCAAGTATGTTTAGCAGCATACTCATCCCAGGCCTGCAAAATCTGTTAGCGGAAAAACCATTGGTTGCATTCCCAAACAAAACGTGTGGATTCAGTGAAAAAGTTGCAAAAGGAGTTCTAATTTAGATTTAAAGAGCTTCATCTCCATGAATAGGACTTACAACTTTTCCATAACCCATTTTCTGTTGACATTGAAAATGTAGATGTCAGTCCCTGAAGTCGCCGCCCCTCTGGCCGGCGTCTCCTGCAGGTGGGAGCCAGGCGCTGCAGGATGCGGCAGGGGCTCTGGCTTTCCGGCTTCTCTGTGGGGCTGGTCTGTGGCGCCCGGATGCTCTAAGAAGGATGCTCTAAGAACGTTTCCACTGTTGTTTGGAGGACACACAGTGGGATTCAGAATTCCTGGAGAATTGCCTTTGTGAGAAGCTGGAAGTATTTCTTTAAACTCCGTCTCTTAGTTTTTCAAAGAGACATCAAGAAACCATGAACAACATTAGTAAGGAAGAGTTTGACTGCCACTTGCTTGATGAAGGTTTTACTGCCAAGGACATTCTGGATCAAAAAAATCAATGAAGTTTCCTCTTCTGATGATAAGGATGCCTTCTATGTAG
>CAUYON010049742.1:0-17422 GCA_963573935.1 Arctocebus calabarensis
CTCCAGCTCTTGGGCTTAAGCGATTCTCTTGCCTCAGCCTCCCTAGTAGCTGGGACTACAGGCGCCCGCCACAGCACCCGGCTATTTTTTTGTTTTGCAGTTTGGCCGAGGCCGGGCTTGAACCCGCCACCTTCGGTATATGGGGCCGGTGCCCTACTCGCTGAGCCACAGGAGCCGCCCTGGACTATAATTAAAAAAAAAAAAATGAACAAATTCCTATGCACACTGCACAAAGACCTCCTAACTTCAGAAAAAAAAAGGCCTCCCTTAACCACAAAAAAAAAGGCCCTACTAACTGCAAAATAAAAAAAAAAAATAGACCTTCTAACTTCAAAAAAAGAAAAATAAATAAACCCTAACTTGTTCCTACCACGGTCCTCAGGCAGTAGCAGTCTCTGCACAGGCAAGCTTGTGACTCGTCTAATCACACCCGAGACTGAGAGGAGGAGTCGAGAGATAGAGAGAAGGAGGGGAGTTGGAGAGTGCAGCGCACATTCCACACATGCTCACTGTGGCCTGGGACAAGTCAACTGCTAAGCAGGACAGGCAGCCATGGCAAAAACACCCACTGGGCTGGATAAATGTCCTTGGCGGGCCACACGTGGGGTGTAGTTTGAACTGTAGAACCCAAAGGTCAGTTCTTGGTCCAAATATTACCTGACTTAGCAGCAGCACTTTATGCAAATAATCACCTTTGCCTCCTTGATGTGGCTTCCAAGATACCACACCTTGTTGGGTTTTCTCAAAGCTCCCAGGTTGTGCCTTCTGGGCCTCTTCCTATTTCCACTTCATTTCCCCAAGCTTTATATAGTGCTGGACCAGCCAGGGCTCAGTTTTAGGACCTCTTTTCTGTGTACTCACACATTTGGGGGCAGTTTTATTTAATAATATCTTGGGACCGACATTTTCCCAACTTAATGTTTCTATTCCAGACTCTCCCCTGGACTCCAGACTCAGACACAACACTGAGCTGCCTACTTAGACACTGTTTGGCATCTGAATTGCAATATGCCCCAACCAAACTCTGCACCAGCTCCACCCACTCAGACTCCTTCAGAAGTTTCTCTTGTCTCAGTTATTGGCAATTCCATCTTTTGCATTGCTGAGAATAAACCCTTTGATGTCATCCTTGACTCTTCATCCTTTCATACCCCATGGGAAACCCACAGCCAATTTCATGGGTCTTAACATTCAAAACACATCCTGAATGTGACCGTTTCTCACCACTTCCACCATTCTCACCCTGGACTAACCACACCATCACCCATCAGAATTGGGAAATAGCTTCCTAAATGCCACCCTGTGCCCCTAGTGACTGACAGTGGGAGTGATCTCAATGGCTCTTGTGTCATTCTCTGAATATTCTTGTGATTTCCCAGTGCTCTCTGAGTAGAAGGTAAAGTCTCACCATGCCTAGGAGTTTCCCACAATCTGCTCAACTCCTTCCCCTCATCTACTACTCTGACTCTATCCTCTCTGATCTCCTGCCTTGCTCTGTTCCAGCCATACTTGCTTCTTAGGTGTTCCTCAAATCCATCACGTGTGCCTTACCTCAAAGCCAGCATTTACCTGGCCTTGGAACTCTTTTTCTCCAGCACTCTGTAAGCTTTTTATATAGTCCACTCAGGCTGCCTTAACAAAACAGGTACCAGGTTGTTTAAATAACAGAATTCCTTCCTCACAGTTCTGGGGCTGGAATGTCCAAGAGCAAGGTCAGGCCAGGTTTGGTGTCTGTTGAGGTCTCCCTGTTTGGCTTGTAGAGAGCTACTGTGTTCTCACATGGGCTTTTCTCCATGTATGTGTGCAGAGAGAGATATCTCTTTTTCTCTTCCTCTTGGTATAAAGTCACAAGTGACTATTTTCATTACCACTGCACTGCCACCTGCCACCCACAGTTTCTGGCTCTGAAATCTTTCTTTCTTACTTTCTTTCTTTCTTTCTTCCTACCTTCGTTCCTTCTTTTCTTTCTTTCTTTTTTTTTTTTTTTCAGAGCCTCAATTTGTTGCCCTTGGTACAGTACTATCACATCACAGCTCATAGAAACCTCAAACTCGTTGGTTCAAGTGATTCTCTTGCCTCAGCCTCCCAGGTAGCTGGGAGTATAGGTGCCCACCACAATGCCAGGCTATTTTTGGAGACGGGGTCTCACTCTTGCTTAGGCTGGTCTTGAACCTGTGAGCTCAGGCAGTCCACCTGCTTTGGCCTCCCAGAGTGCTAGGATTACAGACATGAGGCACTGCGCCTGACCTAAAGTCACAATTCTGATTGCATTAGGGTCCTATCCCTATGAACTCATTTTATCTTAATTACCTTCTAAAAGCCCTATCTTCTAATATAGTTACATTGGGAGTTAGAGCTTCGACATATGAATTTTGTAGTGATGGAGGAGGAACACAATTTAATCATAGTGATATATATACATTATATATATAGTGCATACACATATACACTATATATATATTCTATACTATATATACTATAGTGTGTATCTGGTATATATACACAATACACAATATACACACTGTACACTATATACACTATAGTATATAGTATATTGGTAGGACATTTGCCTAAGTACTGATGATGTGACAGTGAATGGATAAACTCTTTTCTAAGAGGGAAAGATGAGTAGGGGACAGTTAATACACAACTATATTTATAGTTGTTATATATATAATATATATACTATATTTATATACTACATATATATATACACTACAAATATACACACTATATATACACACTATACACTATATATACTATGTAGTGTGTATAGTGTATATATAGTGTGTATATTTATAGTGTATATAAGTAGTGTATAAATATAGTATATTTATATATAAATATATGTATACTATATATAGTGTATATTGTGTATATTGTGTATATATAATGTGTATATTTATACACTATACACTATGTACAGTATATATATTGTGTATATTGTATGTATTGTGTATATTGTGTATGTATAGTGTATATATAGTGTGTATACATACTATAGTATACATGGTATATATTGTATATATATAGTGTGTATGTTTATAGTGTATATATGTAGTGTATAACTATGGTATATATAATATATATAAACAGCTATATATATAGAGTTGTGTATTAACTGTCCCCTACTCATCTTCCTCTCTTAGTAAAGAGTTTATCTGTTCCATTCACTGTCACATCATCAGTACTTAGGCAAATGTCCCACTGTGTTAGGCACTCTACATATTAGTGGTGGTTTGTTTTACACGTGTAAATGCCATAGTTGGTAGCACTTAACTAACATACTTAATGAGAGTAAGTATCGTTACTTAGTAAGTGCCTGGCACATGAAAGCATTCAATTAATGTTACAATTATTATAAGGTAATGAGAAGGAAGGACTTTTCCTGGGGAGGAGGGTCTCCGTAAAGCCTGGACCAATTTGCAGAAGTGGGGACACATGGTTCCCTTATAGGAAATAGCAAAGAATTCTGTTGAGTTTGGGCAATTTTTTTCTCAATGGTGGTAGAAAGGTCTTGAGAACCCTCCCTGTGGGTTAGGAACTCTGTGGCCATTGGAAGTAATTTGGTATTTCTGAGAAGGAATGTGGCATACTTGCTGCTGTGTTTAGTTTAGTTCATCAGATTTGGTGGGGAGTAACGAATAGGGAAGAAGAATGACCATTGCAGGCAGAGAAGCAAGAATTTCTCAGGCGAGTCAATTTGACCAATTGAATTTTCACTTAAATAACCTGCTCCCCTCTGCCTCTGTCTTTTCTATTTTATTTCAATAAAGGGTTTTCAATTAAAAGCAATCCTTTTGACCTTTTTTCATCTGAGCCATATAATTGCTAAATAGATTATTACAGATATAAATTCAATGATATTTTGAATTCTCTTTTAATATTGTCTGTATCATTGACTGTATCAACTATGAACTACTGAACATTCTCAGATGTCCAGTGATTTCTTTTTTTTTAATTTCTGATTCTATTGGGGAGAGAGTCATTTTGCCCATTATGGGGAGAATGAATTCTGGCAGAGTTTGAATGGGCCCTTGTTCAAATCTTGGGACCAAAAGGAATGGGAAGTACTACATTTCTGGAGGTTGATTTTGGCTGGTAAGAGGACCAAGCTCCTGTGTAGGTGGTGGGGTCAGTGACATCCCCAGTAGTGGCTGTGGTGGGTACTTTCCTGGGTGTTTGGAGGTGACCTGGGGCACTAATCTCCTCTGTTCCTCCAGCTCTAGGCAGACAGACCACCTCCCTGCCCACCAAAGTGCTTTTCTTAACTTGTCATCCCCTCTGTGTCAGGGACACCTGAGGGCAAGGTACTCCCAGCTGCTGTGCAAGACAGACCCTCCTCTGCTTCCCATTCATTCATCTTCAGCCCGCCTCTCTCTGATTTTCAGATTCTATATGCTGATGTCACATCACTGTCAATTTTCTTGAGCAAGTGCTGAACCCCAGATTTATTCTTCTATCTCACTGTTTTCCCAAACAGTGTTCAGAGGACCACTTGATCCAAAATCACCTAGAAAACTCAGTAAGCATGCAGATGCTTTGTCTCCACCAAGGACCCTGAACCTGAAAGCTTGAGTTCTATATTTTCGATCCTGTCTGCAGGATTTCTTATACAGAAATAGCACTTAAGTCATGGCTTGTCCATGGTACCATTGCCTGAATTATTTGGGAACTATTTATTCTGTTGAAATATAAATGTGTACATAAAAATATTAATTATATTTAATTGCAAAGATTCTAATTGTGGATTTGTTGGTCTTTTCAAAGGGAAAATCTGAAGGGTGGGGAATTAAGTCTAATGAAACATTGAACACTTGCCATCCTATTTCTTTATTTCATAGATGAAATAGGATTTTTATATTCTTTCCCAGTTTTTATTAGGACAATAAAACCATATTGCAGAAAGCTAGGAAGATAGGAAGAAAAGTATAATTTCCCCAATTTGATGCAATGACTATTTTCACATTGGTATGGTCCCTTTGGGCCTCTGTACAGAAGAATTCATAAGTGTGTGCTGTGCCAATGTTAGTGTTCACACAACTTGGCATGATGTACGCTCAGGAAGAAGAGGACTCTGTTGTGGGCTCCCTCTTCAGAGGACACAGGCCACTGGACTCAAGGAGAGATGCATTTACAAGACACCCATCCATGGGCCCAAAGGCCCCTGGACCAGGGGCAGAATCACCTAAGATCAGATTCCCAGCTTACTAGGAAGTCTAACTAAAAGTCTGCAGCATTCCCTGAGCAGGTGCACGAAGTGGTTTCCAATACAGCTTGTGTTTATTGTCACCTCCTAAGTGCCAGAAAATGAATAAGACCCTGTTGCTGCCCAGGGGCTCTCAGGCTGGTGGAGGAGACAGAAGAGTACACACCAATTACCAAATGGTAAAATATGTGTTTCTCTGGAGGGCGGTCCCTCTGGAGTGGGACCCTGGGAAGAAGCACTGCCATCAACTGACCAGGGCATTAGTGGGTTTAGGCATTGCACCATTTGTGGCCTTATGGCTTCTCTTCTTAGCCCAGACTTGTTCCCAGGGGAGCCAAAGGAGTTTAAAAACTAAAACTACTGAAAATTTGATATGTGCAAGATATTGTGTGAGGAATAGTCATCAATCTGCAGGGAATGGCACATTTTCTTTTTTAAATTTTATTATATTTTTATTGGGATTCTGAAATATTTAAAATATACAGAGATAGGAAGAAAATGATGAAACAAATACATGAATGTACTTCATACAGATTTAAATACATTATTTTGCCACATTTGATTCACTTTTCCGTTAAAGGAAATAAAATGCTACACTGTTGAAGTTACCTTTCTAACCATTCTGGATCATATTTTTTCCCCTTCTTGTCTTCTTGCTCAGAGGAAAACACTATTTTGAAGTTGGCGTGTGTCCTTTCTCTATGTGTTTTTGTTTCATTACCCAGTGTGTGCTGTTTGCTTGATGTATACAAGGTATGACAATTAACTTCATGAGCTCCTCCTAGAAAAAGTGCCACATACCTTATTGCTGAATATCACTACGGTCATCTTCAAAGTACTCCCCTTTGGAAGTACTCCCCTTTGGAAGCTCTGCGTTAACATCTTGACCTTCAAAGCAATTTTGGAATTCTTTTTCTGGAATGATCATCAGAGCAGGTGTCATTTGAAAGTCTCACAGTTAAGTTTGCAAACTTGTCACCATGTGCTTAGGTTGGCAGCACTGTACAAACTACTCAGTAAAGTTTCATGACCTTGGTATATCAGTGTCTCACAGTGGTGTTTGTTTCCATAATGGAGGTGTCTTGTTGAGTGGTACTCATTGTTATTGTTGCATTTTTTGTGTGTGTGGTGTGCGATGATAGCTCTGATGTTCATTACATAAAAGAGTTCCAAAATTTTGCTTTGAAGGGTGGACTAGGCTGTTCCCAAAGGGAGTGCTTAAGAGATGACTGGTATTCACCAGTGAGGTATGTAGCACTTTTGGTGGGAGGAGTTCACAAACCTAATTGCCATACCACATATACACATTGTATCATTATGTATTCTTCTGTAACTTGCCTTTTGTCCATCTCAATATTAAGTTCTTGAGATGTACCCCCTATGGATCATGTAGAATTTATTTCTTTTAGTTCAACTACTGTAGTGTGTATTCCATTGTTTGAAAATACCATAATTTATTTATCCATTGTCTTTTCAAAGGACATTTTGGTTCCTACAAAAAGCATTCTTCCCTATATCTCCTTATAAATATGTGTAAGAATTTCTTTAGGTTATGTTCCTAGAAGTAGATCATCTGGGTCTTTGGAAAGTTGCCATTTCAGTTACACTACTCTTGTCCAAATTGCTCTCCAAAGGGTGTGTACACATTTTCCTTTCTACCCTAACTTTACAGATCCCTCTTTCCAACATCAGTATGATCACACATCGCAATTTTATGAGCACAAAATGGTATTTCCTTTTTATTTATGTTTCTCTGATGAATAGAGAAAGATATTATGTTTCTAGATGTTCATATGTGGAAGTTCTTCAGGTGTATTTGGTACTCACCGTTTTGCTTATAGATGTTGAAAATATTTTCTCCCAATCTCTGGCTATCTTTTAGGGCTGTTCTCAGCAACTTGTTCACATATGTTTATATACTTCTCTTACAGGTATTTGTAGATCTTTCTTTTGGTGTATTGAACATTTTGTTTCAGGTATCCTCCTTGTCTTTAGATCATAAACATATTCTCCAATATTGTCTTCCAAAAGATTTAAGGTTTGATTCCTACATTTAAATTTATAACTCAAGTGGATTGAAATAGCCCTTTTTAAAAACTGTGAACATTTCATGAAATTAAAATGTACCACTTAATTCTTACAAAGAAAACATGATGTAATTGCATTCTGTGCCAAGAAATCAAACCTCAGAGCCAGGGAAGGCTCCCTGTCAATTATAATCCCTTTCTCCTACTCAAATTGATCACTATCCTAAGATAACAATTGTATTTTGTTTTTCCTCATTGTTTTACTATCTAAGTATTTAAGCATCCCTAAATTAAGCAACTCAAGGTAAGAACTATTTATATCTAAGAACTGAAGAATCCTTAAACTCTATTGTGTCATTTTCCTTGTATTTAAAAACTATATATAAATGGAATAAATACAGTGTGTAATCTTTCTTATTTGACTTATTTTCTTCAATATTCAGTCTATGAGACTGATCTAGGTGAGATGTATCATATTTGTTTCTTTTCTTGATGGTATCTTACCCACTGGATGAATATTGTATGGTGTATTTATCCATTCTACTATTGTTGGATGTTTGGAATGTTTCCAGTTTGGGGATACAGAGATGTGTTTCATTTCTTTCTATATGGATACCCAGTTCCTCCACAATCATCCATCAGATAGACTTTCCTTTCACCAGCACTTTATGGTGGCATCTTTGTCATAAATCAAGTGTCCCCTTTCTGTGTGGCTTCTATTTTGTTTCATTAGTCTATTTGTCTATTCTTGTCTCAATACCACACCATCTTAATTAGTTAAGTTTATGATTGGTATTGTGGCCTGGCAGAGAAAATTGTCCCCTTACTTCTTCTTCAAATGCATCTTCCATCTTCCTGGGTCGTCATCCTCCTAGTTTATAATTAACTTGTCAAGACACACACAGACTCACAACACACACACAAACACACACCACAGACACACACCTTTTGGCATTTTTATTGAAAGCTGTCTGGATTTAATTCTCCGTGTTGTGAATTTGGGATCTAATTTTATTCTGTTGCCTATTTTCTTGGAATGGCTAATCACTCCAACCTTGTTTATTGACTGTTCATTGGGATATTAAGATAGCTGTGCCACTTTTCTTTTTATTAATTCAGTTGGTCCTCATTACTCACAGATTTTGTGAATTAACCTATTTGCTAAAACTTACTTGCAGCCCCCAAATCAGTACTCACAGCACTCTCATGGTTGTTTGTAGACATGTGCAGAGAGCCGAAAAACCTGTCACCCCATGGGCATATTCCCAGCAGAAGTCAAACAAGGTGATGCTGTGCCTGCCTGTTTCAGCTCTCACATGTAAACAAGTGTCCTTTTCAAGGTCTTTTTAATCCATGGTTGGTGATTTGCAGTTTAAAATGGCCCGCAAGCAAAGTGCTGAAGTGCTGTCTAGTGTCCCTAAGCTCAAGAAGGCTGTGATGTCCCTTGGGGACAGACTACATGGATGAGTTTTGTTTAGGCACAAGCCATAGTACTATTAGCTGTGAGTTCAATGTTAATGAATCAAAACTATATATTAAATAAGGTGTCTTTGAACAAGCACACACATAAAGCAATGTTATGTATTGATTGGTTAATGAAAATGTTGTGACCTGAAGCTTGCAGTAACCTAACTCTGTATTTCCCCAAAGAGCAGGGTTTCAGCATTTAGTAATTCAGTGTTTATAGTGAATTTATAAAATATAACTACCCTGAATAAAGAGAATTGGCTGTAGTTGACCAGTATGCCTTTTTCTATCCTTTTACTTTCAAATTTTCTATATGACTCTTACAAACATCATATAACTGGGTTATTTTTCTAATCTGCTCCGAGAAGATCTGTCTTTTTAAAAGAGCTAATCTGTTCATGAACATTGATATATATTGAGTCATTTCTACCATTTTATTTTATATTTTATATTCACCATGATTTTTTCTTTCTTTTTCTTCCCATTTTCTACTTTGCATTGAATTGCTCAAATTCTATTTATTTATTTATTTATGTTTACCCTTCGGGTTTATAAATTACACATTCTATTTTATTCCTTTGGTGGATACATTACCCTTAAATTTTTAACATGTGTGTTTAATCAACAAATGCTAAGCTTAAATTGTATTTCTTTCCTTTAACCCTATCCCCAAATACTAGTATCTCAGAGTGCTTTTTCTTTAAAAGGTTTAAATTATGTCATAGATGTGATGCAATATCTTAGTCCTTAAGATTAAGTGGTCTTTCCGCAGGTGTCAGCTGAAGTTCTGAAGAATGGGGAGGAAGGGTAGGATTCAAGTTGGGGTTTTGTCTACCCTGCCTGCCACTCTGGCTGACAATATCAGCTGGTGCTAATTGTAAGGTCCTTTGCAGTATCCCATCAGGGAAATAAATAGGAAACCAGACTTCCTTAACACTGTTCCAAATTTAGCATGATGCCAGGGATCATTGACTCTCCAAAGGTTTGTACGTCAGCTGATGATCTTGTTGGGTAGGGACTTGGAAACTTGAACGTTTAAAATAATATTTATAATATTAAATTGGAAGAAGACCTCCCCAGGGTCTCATCTCCATGCTCCAGTTTTGACTCTGGACCCCTTTCCTTCCCTCGGTCAGGAGCTACCCTGGTCAGATCCTTTCTGGCAAAGGACACTGAGATTGGGCTTGAAGGACAAGCCAGTCTAGGAGGAAAGAAGAGTGCTCAGATCAAGCGAAAGAGGGAGCAAGAGGCTCAGTCCTTGAAAGGATGGGACTGAGTCCCTTGTTCTAAGAAGCTGAAACATCTGTGGGCAGTGTGATAAGATGAAAAGGGGAAAAGAGGCTTTGTCTACCTTCCCTGTCTGACCAGCAAGAGATAAGGACCTACTTCTCTTACTTTGGATAGACAGGACATTTTCTCCCATTATGTTGCAGGGGTGTCCAACCTACATGCTACAGACCACTTGTAGATGATTTGAGGCCTGCTTTCCTTTCCTCCGTCACCTGACATAATACTTTCTCTCAATCTTCATTTTCCTTCTCTTAACTTCTTGGGAAAAGGCCTGGAATGGAAGCCCATTACCTTTGCAGAATGATGTAACAGAAGGGTGCTGGCTCATTGTGGGTCCAAGAGCCTTACTGCCTGGGAAGCTCTGAGGCTCTGGCTGTGCACAAGACTTGCTCCTGGACAGTGTGGGAGATGCAGACCCCTGGCTGCCCCACCTGGCTCCTGGTTCATGCTCACCATGGCCCCAGACTTATCAGAACCTGTATCTACATCCACCATGGAAATGGGCAGAGATTTGGGGAGGTGGTAATTTAGCCTAGAATCATAGAGAAGCTGTAGGGAAGACCCTATGCCATGCCCTGCTCCAGGTGCTGGAGAATCCTGACGTGGCCTCGTTTTCCAAGGCAGACAAGAATTTCACCATGTCTCCTTTGCTTCAGAACTCACTGTTTTTTAGAGATTTAAAACCCATTAGGGAAGGGCTTAAGAAGTTAATAACCTGTTACCATTCAGGAGAATTACATTTGATGTTGTTTATAGCTATTTGGCTTATGAAAATAAATACATTAAGATTGGGAGCCAATTCTTATTCATGCCATTTATTGAAAGCAGATCATCCAATAATAAGCAAGTGTCATTAATCTTAAAGCCACACAGGGAAAATTTCATTTTTTAAAATTAATTGTTCTTGTGGGATTGTGTTTTTTTTTTTTTTAAAAACTAGAACCTTAAAAAAAGTGCAATAATACAATAAACTTTGCATCTCTGGTATAGAATTCAATTTGTGTGGGAAAAACAAATTAACTGTGAAATGTAACCAGGGAAAGTAATGTTGATTACAAGAAGCACAAATTAGGGCAGCTCAGATACACCAGATTCCTCTCTGCTCCTACCACACTTAAGCACTGGTGAATAGGTATTCAATTTCGTTTTAATTATCATGTTAGTGTTGGTCATAATTTCCATAAAGGACTATTAAGCCATAGGAATGAATACTAGAGGTGGAAGATATATGTATTTTTTTTTTCCTTTAAGCCTTTGAGCATTTATTTTGCAAATACCAGGGCCATCTATGCAAGAAGAAAAAGTCATACAAAGATGGTCATTTCTCAATGCAATAATTCCAGGGTCTTTCAGAAGCTAGGTCATTTGCTTCATTTCATTGGCTGCAATTTATTCATTCAACATTAATGAGGGACATTTCCTTAAACGTCCCAGGCTAGGAACTCAGAAATTTAGAAATCTTTGTTCTTGTATTACAATGCAGCAGGGGAGAAATACTGATGTGAATACTATTTCTTAAATAATTAAGCCATCTCAAGATACATAGCAATCATGTATATTAAAGTTGGTAATGATGGACGGTAGTAGAGGCACAAAAGAGGCAGATGAACCTTCCCAGGGATGAAGGTATAGAAAGGGGAAACTTTGTGTAGGGTTTTAATGGATAAATAGGAGTTCACCAGGGGGTAGAAGGGAGAAATGGCTGGAGTGAGGAAAAGGGTTAGAGGAATTCAGAGGAGAGAGTGAAGCTTAGGAGGCTAGAGGGACGGCTAGTGGGAGGATGATGAGGCAAAATGCTCATCAGCTCCTTCACATCCCTTGGTTTCCTGTCCCACTCATGGAGCAAGGTCATCTCACCTCAGATGCCCTAGCACAGGGTCCCTTACTTCCACTCTTGCCCGTCTCTCATCTGTCTAACATTGAGGCCAAAGAGTTCTTGAAATCCCAATCTTGCGTCACTCCTCTTGGCCCTTGGTTAAAGTCCAGACCTGTGTGACTCACAGAGAAACTGCCCAAATTGGCATCTGCTGACCTCTCAGACGTCATGCTCTATATGTGGCTCTCTGCCTCTGTCTTTCCTCTGAGCCTTTGCACATGCTATTCCAGCTGCCTGGCAAACTCACTGCTTCCTAAAATAAGCATCTTCCCTTTCCCCATCCCAGGCTTCTTTATTCACTGAGTCCTTTGTTTCCTTGTATCATAGCCCATTACAGTCTGTAATTATTTCTTTTATTTGATATCCATGTGCTGTTTGTCCATCTTTCTCATTAGAATGCAAGCTCCCTGAAAGGAGGGAGGGTAGTAGTCTTGCCCACAGATGTATACCCAGTACCTGGCATTGGGACATGCACCTCAAAACATTACTTCTTGAGAAAATAGATGAGGGTGGCTAGATTCCAGACGGCCTTGCGTGCCAGGCTGTAAGCTTTAGGCCTTGGCTGGTGAGCAGTGGGACACCAAGAGGGATACTTAACCAGGCCTACAATGAGCATAGTGTGGGTCCGCCTGACACAGAAAATTAAGTCTAAAATATTTTCAGTAATTTCACTTGTACCATGACTTCACTGGCATCCCTCCGTGGTGATGTGACGATGGGAGCAAAAAGCAATTTTCATTTCTCTAGTAAAACATAAAGCCTATTCCTGCAGGGCCTTACGCACTCAGAATGAAAACTGAACTGGCTGGTCCCGGCCAGACAGGCGGAGAGAGCTGGTTAGCGGGAGGGGTGGTGGGTCACTGACAGCAGAGGGGCCTCTGGTTTGCAATTTTAAGGGTACATAAAATGCTGGCTGGCTTTCACAGAACACTGGGCTGAGCTGCAGCAAACTGTAAAATCTCCCCGTTGCAATATAAATATGGGATGAAAGTTGATTAACCAATTTTATGTTGTTATCTGAGCCTTCAATCCATTTGCACTTGAATTAAAAAGACAGAAATTGAGTTTGGGCTGGACAGGCATTTTCCAACAGGCAATGTAGGTAGAAAGAAAAGAGGCTTAAATGCCTTTTTCATCTGAAATCTTTATGTGGCAGGGGATTTTCTGGGATGTCGGTCTGCTTGATTTCTGTGGAATAACTGTCAGGGTTTAACACGGGGGCCGGGGATGTACAGGCTGCGGTGAGGAAGGGCATCTTCTGCTAGGCCAGGGCATTTTTTACTCCCATGGATTATTTATTTCTTAACTAGATTAGAGCAGCAGCCCCCTGTCTAGACTATATGCGGCCTTTGGGACCACCCCTAGTCCATCTCTCCCAATCCCCATATTGTCTTAACTAACAACCATGGGAATGTTCTCCCAACACTTTGGGAGGTCCGTGTTCTCCCAACACAAATATGAAGATGCCTCCACTGCCCCGGAGCTCCCTGCGGTTCCTTACTAAGCAAACAGCCCTGTTCCTTGCTGTTGACCGTCCAGGCATTTAGCAATCTGCCTGCACACGCCTCAGTTCTAAACTTGCCCCTAGCCTCTCTACCTTGCTTCTGTTTCAACATGCCCAAGGCCACTCTGTCTTCCAGGCTCACCTATTTGCTTACCCCAGACCCCATCAGCTGCTTCCACATCACCTTGCTTTGCTCCTACTGGGGAAACAGCAGCTTGTACCCCTCTCATCTCCCCATGCCCACCACTCTGGCTCATCTCTGCACATCCTGCCAAGCCCAGGCAGGAGCCATGCATGGCCCATTTCCTAGGGTCCAGCACAGAAGCTGCAGATTCCCTGTCTTGCCTGGTGGTAAGATTTAGAGGGGCAGGTGCCAGATCAGGAAGGGCCACGTTAGCAAAAGAAACTCTCCCCAGAGAACGGTGTGCTTATCCAGGGCCATATGGTAGCAGTTCTAGAGGATGCCCAGGCCCACCTGAGCTTGCATCTTAAGGCTGTAAAAGGTCCCGGGAGGGTTTCCCCTCCACCTACATGTCCACACAGGGCTGAGCCTTGCTGCTTGTGCTGAATCCCCATCCCCACTTACCACTCTTTTCCCATATAAGACCCTTGACCACTCACATTCCCCAGAAAAGCCCAGAAATAGCAGAGAAACCACTCTGTGCTTCTGGATGTCTGGGCCCTTGATCTAAGGGGCCCTTTGATCAGTTAGCCTGGTTTCACGGCCCGTAGCCAATGGCCGATGATGCCTGTTCCTCATCGCTGCACCTGTCCTCAGCTGTCATTCATAGTCCTTCTTGTGCCCCATTTCTGCAACGCTTTGTCTTCCATCTATGGGATGGTGTCCGCCCACCTCCATGAATGTGGGTTTGAGTCTCTGGTCCTAAGTTCTGGCTTTGATCTCCAAAATGCTGGACTCTCTGGAATAATTCTCCCTGCCTTGTTTGCCTCAGATGCTATCTCCGCATCAGTGATGGGCATAGGCTCTGGGTGCACCTCACCCTGGGAGGGGATTCACCCTACATCAGTGTACAACTCCCTGAGCTCCCTGGATCGATGCAAAACCTATCGGTTTGGTCTTCAAGGCTCTTCCCACTCCGACCGCTCTTACCCCTGAGCCTTGCAAAGTGGACACTGCCAGCAGCTTGCCTTTCCCCTGGCTTGTCTTAATTCCGATTCTATGTATGTGATGAGGAAGAAAAATAGTCACGTCTGTACCTCCAGCTGCAAAGAAGTTTAAGAAAGATAGATCTTAGGGTTTTGGCTTCTGCACGACAGTAAAAACTCCTAGAGTATCTGCCATCTTCCCAGTCTCCTGGGAACAGCTACTGTGTAGTACCCCTCCTGTCTCCCGAATGCCTAGGACAAGACCAGGTGTGGAGGGGGAGCTCTGCAGGTGCACTTTAAATGAATTGATGATTCCAGAAAAGGATGTTTCATCTACTTTGGTTTTTACTTATCTTTGGCAGGAAGTAACTTCTCAAGGGGGATCTGGGTTCTGAAAGAAATGCGTGCTTGGATGCTTTTTTCTTTCCCTCTGTCTTCTCCCTCTCCCCTGCTTCCTTTTTCATCCCTTTCTGTCTCTCTTCCTCCTTCCCCTACATTCTATCTCCGCTTTCATCATAAGGAAACCTGCTTCGCCTGAGGACACGCAGCCCCTTCAAACCCAAGTCCCGGACACAGCCTTTAGCATCCCACGCATTGCCTCTTTTAATTACACCCCTCCTTTCAGGCAGCCTCTTGAGGCTGTGAGATTATCAGGTCCTGAAGAGCGCACCATCAAACTCCGATCTGCTCATAATGGGAAACACGCTCCAGGAAATGGCCTTCCCTTTAGGGAGGACCCGGCTTCTGTCCTTGGGAGCCACACCGCATTCTCCTTGGCGGGAGGACGGGTGCACTTTCCATTGAGCGCTCTCCAGGGCACTGCAGGCTGGAAAAGTTCACCTGCCTTTTTCAAAATATGAAATATGTGCCTAATTTGCAGCATCGTTGTGTTCCATTTTCCCTGATAACACCTTAATAGGGGCTTTTAATAGCAGCGTTCTGTGGCAGGAGATGTTGGCACGATGCTGCTGGCTCAAGTTGGGGGCCTGGCGGTGAGCCCTTGGAGAAATTTCCTTACCTCTCAGTCCCAGGTTACTCATGTTGAAAATGAAGCTCCTCGAGTGCTTCCAGTTCTTTCTAGAAATCCTTTGGTGAGTGGTCAGTGCCAGCCCTGCTAGATCTAGGGAGAAGAATGTGGCCTCTCCAGGAGCCTGGGGGTCTCCAGCTCAGCGAGGCTCCTGCTTTGGGGAAAGGTCACATGAGACCCCTTCTCAGCCTGCCTTTACCCACCCCACAGGATCTGACTCACAGAGGGATGTCCAGAACATTCTCTTTTTTTCCAAGCTGAGGAGTGACAAAGGACAGGTAGCAATCCTTTACAGAGAGCCTGTGGATATCCCTGAGTTCTTCCACTGGGATCAGGTTCAGTGTCAAACCCAAACTCATTTATTTGTTTGGGTTTTTAAAAACAGTTATACAGGCTCAGCACCTGTAGCTTAGAGGCTATAGCACTGGCCACATACACCGGGGCTGGCGGGTTTGAATCCGGCCAGGGCCTGCCAAACAGCAATGACAACTACAACCAAAAAATAGCTGGACGTTGTGGTGGACGCCTGTAGTCCCAGCTACTTGGGAGGCTGAGGCAGTAGAATTGCTTAACCCCAAGAGTTTGGGGTTGCTGTGAATTGTGACACCACAGCACTCTACTGAGGGCAACATAGTAAGACTCTGTCTCAAACAAACAAATAAACAAACACCAGTTATAGAAAAATCCATTAAAAAACAAACAGACAGTGAACCAGAAGCCAGGCTAGGGGTCATTGAGCAGTAGCTTAGATATTAATAATGTGAAAAGGACCCCAGATCTGCCAATTTCCCATCTGTACAGAGCTTTCTCAATGCCCAGGAATGCAGGAGGGATGTACAGGGCAGGGCAGACCCCTTGCAGGGCCTCTGAGTCTAACGCCATCACAGACAGAACCACAGTTTGTTTCTGGCAGTGCAAACTGGCTTCACGAGGAGGCCAGGTGGAGGGAAGTGGGGCCTTCCCAGCCAGGTTAATGTACAGAATGCCCCAAACCACACCAGCTATAGGGTTAGGATAGAAACACTAATTCTAGTCCCTGGTACTGATAGAAAAATGCTCTTGACAAAGAATTTTGGGGATACCGTTGGCAGGACTCAGTACGAGGTCACTGATTGACAGTCATGAGAATAAATCAGATTTTTGAGTGCCTACTATGTACTCAAGGTCATTAGTGGCACTCAAAAATCACAGTACTTGTCAAAACTGATTGAATTCCCTGCCCCCATGGAGCTCAGAGTGCAGGACCTTAAATAACCTAATCATGGCAGGGTAGGTGTTAAAGCTGACTCTGGGACCATTGAGAACCACAGACGTGAATTCCAGCAAAATTTCTGTGATTCAGCTTCTCCGTGTCTCGAAGTAGTTTTCTCTTAAGTAGCTTCTTTCTGTCTCTACCTTTATTGGGGTTTGGGGGACAAAACAGACACCATCTACCTTCTTGTCTCTCTCTGAGGGTCCCAGTAGAATGAAAAAGATGCTACAAGGGAAAGTTTATTTGGTCAGCAGAAAGGCACCATGTAAGTGACAGGCTCACATCTTATTTGATACCACCTGGGCAAGAAAACCTCTGCTCAAGTGGTTGTAGACCCAAGGAGGCTGAAAGGTGACCAGCTCTTTGGGACACGGGCTGGCAGATGTTACAGTGGACTCCCTAGAGCCTGAAGAATAGAGCACAACTTAGGATGGGTGGACAAAGAGGACCGACCAGGACTGAAACCAGGAAGCGAAGGGTGCCTTGGGTTCCAGCAGGCAGAACTCTTTTTTTTTTTTTTTTAATTTTTATTAAATTATAATTGTGTGCATTGGTGCAATCATGGGGCACAATGTGCTGACTTTATATACATTCTGAAATATTTTCATTGAACTATTTAACATAGCCTTCATGGCCTTTTAATCACTATTCAAAAACATTTAT
>CAUYON010049743.1:0-12369 GCA_963573935.1 Arctocebus calabarensis
AATGTAGAGTATCAATGTCTTTATATAGTGATCAAGAAAATGCCATGAAGGCTATCTCTAACAGTACGATCAAAATATTTCTGATTGTATATGAAGCACATTGTGCCCTATGATTGCACCAATGTACACAATTATGATTTAGTAAAATTATTAAAAAAAATAAATACAGCAATGTCTCAGGATACAAAATCAATGTTCACAAATCAGTAGACTTCATATACGCCAACAACAGGCAAGTTGAAAATCAAATCAATACATAATACCTTCAAGATCTTGAAAAAATAGTTCTATGTTTCTTATGGAACCAGAAAAAACTCCAAATAGCCAATGCACGTCTACAAAATAAGAATAGATCTAGAAGCATCATGTTACCAGACTTCAGGCTATACTACAAGTCTATAGTGATCAAAATGGCACCGTATTGGCATAAAAATAGAGACATAGATCTGTGGAAGAGAACCGAGAACATAGAGGTAAAACCAGTCCATATCACCATTTGATTTTTGATAAAGCAAACAAAAGCATACATTGAAGAAAAGAATCCCTATTTAATAAATGGTGCTGGGAGAACTGGTTAGCCACATGTAAAAGGCTAAAACTGGACCCACACCTATTTCTTACCACTTATTAAAATTAATTTATTATGGATAAAATATTTAAACCTAAGACATAAAACTATAAAAACTCAAGAAGAAATTTTGGGAAATACTCTTAACAACATTGTTCTTGGGAAAGAATTTATGAAGAGGACCCTAAAGGCAATTGTAGCAACAATAAAAATAAATAAATGAGGACTGATTAAGTTAAAAAGTTTCTGCATAGCTAAGGACACAATCAACAAACCAAATAGACAACATTCAGAATGGGGGAAGATATTTGCATGCTACAAATCTGACAAAGGGCTAATAACTGGAATCTAAAAAGAACTCAAGCAAATGAACAAAAAGGACCAAACAATCTTATTGAAATCTGGATAAGAAAAATGAACAGAATCTTTTCTCATGAGGACAGATGAATGGAAAAAAACTCATGGAAAAATGCTCATCATGTCTAAATATTAGAGAAATGCAAATCAAAATCACTTTAAGATAATACCTCACCCCAGTGAGAATAGCCCACATCACAGGGTCACAAAGCAACAGATGCTGTTGTGGGTACAGAGAGACAGGAACACTCCTACATTGTTGGTGGGACTGCAAACTAGTACAGACTCTATGGAAAGACATTTGGGGAATCCTCAAAGAACTAAAAGTCAACCTTTCATTTGATCCTACAATCTCATCACTTGGTATTTACCCAAAAGAAAAATGTCATTTTAACAAAAGGATATGTGTACTCAAATGTGTATAGCAGCCCAGTTTACAATTGCAAAGATGTGGAAACAACTCAAGTGTCTTTCAACACATGAATGGATTAATAAACTGTGGCATAGATACTATGGGTTACTATTCAGCCATTAAAAATGGAGATTTTTGTATCCTTTGTTATAATGTGGATGAATTTGGAGAATATTTTCCTAAGCACGACAAGAATGGAAAAACAAGTATCATATGTACTTAATACTAATCTGAAACATGTAGATTAACAACAACATGCTCACATGAAAGAGGAACTCAAATTCAAGAAGGGGGAGTGAAAAGTGGGCTCAGTAGATTCCTATCCAGCGGGAACAATGTGTGGGTATATGGCACACTTCCTGGGCAATGGATACAACTACAACTTACACTTTACAAATGCACACAATGTGACCTAATTGTATGTACCCTCATATTACTCTGAAATTTAAAAAAAATAAATAAAACATCTTCCTGAGCTCCAACTATAGAAATTAAATTAAGTAGGTCTAGAATCAGGTTTTAAAAATTGCATTACTACCAGGCTCCAGAATGACATTGGTACTGCTAGGACAATGATTTGAAAACCCCTGAATTAGATAGATAGTTGCATTATAAAAAGCAACAATGGAAGAAAAAACAAAAAAATAGTATCTGTAAAGTACCAAGTGAAAATAAAATCACTGTCAAATTAGAATTGATATCAGAGAAAATGATCTTCCAAGGACAAGTGCAAAGTAAAGATATTGTTTACAGCAGACTTTTACTGATAAGTTCTAGAATATGTGCTTCAGGAAGAAAAATTTATTCCAGAAGGAATATCTGATATTGAACAAGGAATAGAAAAGCAAATAAAATGGTAAAAATGAGTAAAAGACTAATGTTGATCATGCAAAACGAAAACATAACTCTCTCTTCTGAAGGACTGTAAGATTAATTTATAAATAACACTGTAGCATAATACAAAACCATAAGAATCAAGATTAGATGATCAGATTTAAAAGATTCTTGTTATTTATCAGGAGAAATAATATGTTTATTAAATTTAGACTTATAAAACAAAATCTAAATATTAAAATTTCAATGCATTCACTATAAGAGCAGTAACAAAGTATGACACCAAATTAGTCAAGGACGATGAGAGAAGAAAAAAAAAATGGTCCAAAGAAACTTATAAAAAACAAAAAGTAGTAGAAACTTATCTTAATAAGAATATTTATCTTAATGTTATTTGACATATGAAGTAAGGAACCTAGTATATGTTAATGTTTTATGAAAATAAGTATATATTTCAAAACAATAAAAAACTAATAAAAGCAGCATTGTTCCATATTTGCGCAAATCTCTGATGTCTGATTAAAGAGACAATATATTGTTTCCACTGAAGTGCTGAAGAGAATGCAGCTTTACATGAATGTGAAGTTAAAAAAAGGACTTTGCGGACTCTCTAAGAGGGTCTTGGGGACTTTAGGGGTCCTGGGATCACTCTTTAACAACTACAATAAAAAGTTTTCAGTGTCAAGATTGCAGACTAAACACATATAGCAATCTTCTGATTCCTACACCAAATAGAAATAAATGACATAAAATGTTACAATGAAATGTATTTCTTTGCCTAAAAACTAGGTGTGTATGCATGTGGGAGCAGGGGATTCCTTGAAGGAGAGCTCTACCATAAATAATTGGAAATGCCATCCAAACTGTCCCATCCATTGACAAGGTAGAAGCCAAAACCTCAAGGTGATCCAGAAGCAATGAATTGGGTGTTAAGCTGAGGCACTCTAGGCAGATAAAACCTCGTGTGTCAACCCTGCTCTTCCTAAGGGACCAACCAGCAAGGGCCTGGGGTGGTGGTATCTGTCTGCAGGTGGGAGCTGGGATCCAAGAGGCAGGGTGGTGCTGCCAGTGCCAAGAGAAACAAAGGGTGCTCAAGCACGGAGGGCCAGCTAGTCTGCCCAGCCATTCAATCCACCCTTGCTGCCCATTCTTACCGCATACAAGAGTAACCCTTGCTAAGGTCCCACAGTGTAGAGATACCAGGTATTTTAACAGGAAATGTCAAGCACAAAGATGAACACACCATCAAAAATTATCCATGGTGGGAGGAAATTTAGTACCATGGAAGAAGCAGAGAACGTAACCAATGGCAGAATTTACATCCAAAGTTTTAACCCAAGAACGAATGCAGGAATAAGAAGAGAACTTTTTAAAAAAGTGGTCAACATACCCAGAATCTGTAAAACACAATGCATTATTATCTTCCTAAAATGAAAAAATACAATTTATGGGGGAAAATTCTCAATAAAGGGACTGACACATCAAACAAACACTTAAAGAGGAAGAATGAGCAAGCTGGGAGATTGAAATAAGAATCTACCAAAATGCAGCCAAAGGGGTTAGATGAAAAACAGAAGTAAGTTAAGAAAGGGGAAAGAGAGATTCAGAAACAACCAAGTTTCTAATGGAAGCTTAGAAGAGAGTGAGAATTGGTAACAAAGAGATACCAACAGGGAAGAACAAGTAACTAACAACTAAAGATGGACATGAGACCAGCACCAAACAAGGTCAAACCATATAATCTGTCAGAAAGCACAGAATTGCTACGTATGACTAGTTCAGATTTATATGAGCGACTGAACATACAAACAATGACAAAGAACTCTGACCCACAAGTGGCAGCAATAAGCTCAGGAAAACAGCTTGTGATCTAACTACAGTAAACAGTCCAGGAACTGGCTTGCTATTTATAAGTTAGACTTGTAGTAGGAATTCAGAGCACTATCTCTAAGAACAATCCAGGATGACAAACATTAATGCCTATAATAATCATCCCCAGGCAGCCAGGACTTTATTAGTGACTGATAATGACTGGAGGAAGCAGAGCAAGATGGTGAACAGTATGCTCCAGCCATTGTCTGCTGGTAGGAACACCAAATCCAACAGCTATCCAAGCAAGACAGCACCTTCATAAGGACCCAAAACATTGCTGGGCGCGTGGCTCAGGCCTGTAATCCCAGCACTGTGGGAGGCTGAGATGGGAGGATTGCTTGAGCTCAGGAGTTTGAGGCTTATCTTAGCGAGAGTGAGACCCCGACTCATGAAAAGAATTGAAAAACCCAGCTGGGCGCTTTGGCCAGTGCCTGTAATCCCAGCTGCTTTGAAGGCTGAGGCAGCAGGATGCCCACAGCCTGAGTCTGAGGTTGCAGTGAGCTATGACGCCATTGCACTCTGCTCAGGGCTTAGGGTAGAACTTTGTCTCAACAACAACAACAACAACGAAAGAACCCAAAACATTAACACAATGAAAGCTACATGGGACAGACCCACACTTAGTATCATGCTGGATAGGGAAAAACTGAAAGGCTTTCCTCTGTGGTATAGAACAAGACAAGGACACCACTTTCACTACCATCATTCAATACAGTGCTGGAAGTCCTACCTAGAGCAATTAGACAAGGGAAAGAAATGAAAGGCAGCCAGACTGGGAAGGAAGAAGTCAAATTATCCTTCTTTGTAGACCAGATGATCTTAGATTTACAGAAACCTAAAAACAAACTGTTAGCACTGATAAGTGAATCCAGTAAACCTGCTGGATAAAAAAAAAAATCTATCAATATACAAAATCAATAGCATTTCTATAGTATACGCCAACTGGGAACAATCTGAAAAAGAAACCAAGAAATGAATCCCACTTATAAGAGCTACAAATAATATACCTAGGAATGAATGTAACCAAAGAAGTGAAAGGTCTCTATGATGAAAACTGGGAAACACTGATGAAAGAAACTGAAGGCCACAATAAAAATATGGAAATATATTTTATATTTATGAATTGGAGGGATAAATATTGCTAAAACATCCATACTACTCAAAACAATCCACAGATTAAGTGTAATCCCTATCAAAACACAAGTAGAAGAAAATGATACGAAAATTTATATGGAACCACATAAGAACCAGAATAGCGAGAGCCATCCTGAGCAAAAAGAATAAAACTGGAGGACTCATACTACCTGATGTTACATTATATTACAGAGCCGTCGGGACCAAAACAGCATGAAACTGGCATAAAGCAGACACATGGAACAGAATAGAGAGCCAGAAATGTATCCACACGTCTATAGTGAACTCGTTTTTGACAAAGACTCCAAGAATATACAGTGGGGAAAGGACTGTCTCGTCAATAAATGGTCCTGGGAAAACAGATTATCCCTTTGTGGAAGGATAAAACTAGACTCCTATCTCTCTTACACAGAAAATTAATTCAAAATGGATTAAAATCTTACATTTAAGACTTGAAACATTTCAGATTGTATATGAAACCAGCACATTGTACCCCTTGATTGCACTAATGTACGCAGCTATGATTTAATAAAAAAAAAAAAAAGACTTGAAACTATAAAGCCACTAAAAGAAAACATTGAAAAAACAGAGTGTAGGACATTGGTCTGGGCAATGATTTCTGGAGTATTAATATCTCAAAAGTGGAGTCAACCAAAGCAAAGGAGAGAAATGGGACCACATCAAGCTAAAAAGCTTCTTCCAATAAAGTAATCAATCAAAAAAGTGAGTAGACAACCCATGGAATGGGGGAAAGTATTTGCAAACTAACTGTCTGATAAGAGATTAACAACAGAATATATAAGGAGCTCCAACAATTCAGTAGGGGAAAAAAATCTGGTTAACAAATAGGCAAAAGACCTGAATAGACATTCTTAAAAATAGACCTACAGGTGTGTAAAAAAAAATTATCAACATCATTAATCAGAGAAATGCAAACTAATGAGGCCAGACACAGTGGCTCACAACTGTAATCCCAATTCTCTGGGAGGCCAAGGTGGATCTATCTATCACCTGAGCTCATGACTTTGAGACCAGCCTGAGCTAAAGCAAGACCTCTATCTATAAAAATAGCTGGGTGTTGTAATGGGCACCTACAGTCCCTGCTACTTAGGAAGCTGAGGCAAGAAAATCACTTCAGCCCAAGAGTTTGAGGTTGCTGTAACTCTACTGAGGGTGACAAAGACTCTGTCTAAAAAAAAGAAATGCAAACCAAAACTACAATGAAGATACCATCTCACTCTAGTTAAAATGACTTCTAGCCAATCAAAAATTATGGTAAGGATGTGGAGAAAGGGGAGTCCTCCTACTCTGTTGGTGGGAGTGTTAATTAGTGTAGCCACTCTGATAAAAAGTATGGAGGTTTCTCAAAAAGCTAAGAATAGGCTGGGCGCAGTGGCTCACGCCTGTAATCTTAGCACTGTGGGAGGCTGAGGAGGGAGAATTGCTTCAGCTCAGGAGTTCGAGACTCGCCTGAGCAAGAGTAAGACCCTGACTCATGAAAAAAATGGAAAAATCCAACCAGGCGCCATGGAGAAGCCACTATAATCCCAGTGGCTTCTGGAGCCCGAGTCTGAGGTTGCAGTGAGCTATGTTGCCACTGCGCTCTGCTCACAATAACAACAATAAAAAGCAAAGAAATTAAAAAACTAAAAATAGAACTGGCATATGACCCAGCTATTGCACTCGTAGGTATATGTACAAAAGAAAGGAAATCAGTATATTGAAGAGATATCTAGTCACAATAGGCAAGATTTGGAATCAACCGACATGTCCAGCCACAGATGAATGGATAAAGAAATTGTGGTACATATATATGAATATAGTGAAATAGTATTCAGACATTAAAAAGAAGGAAAGCCTATCATTTGCAACAACATGGATGAAAGTGGATGACATTGTATTACGTGAAGTAAGCCAAGAACAGAAATAAATTTAGGATGGTCTCACCTGTATGAGGGAGCTAAAAGTTAAAATAATTGATCTCATGGAGACAGAGGATAGAATGATAGTTTTAGAGGTTTGGGAGAGTAGCAGGGAGGGGAGGATAAAGTGGGGAAGTGTGCAAAAATATAGAGAAAATGAATAGGATCTAGCTTTTGAGAGCACAATGGTAACTATAGGTAATAAGTTAGAGCATACTTTGAAATAACTGAGAGAATGGAATTGGAGTGTTCCTAACACAAAGACATTATAAATGCTTGAGGCGATGGGTACCCCTATTACCATGAGCTGATCATTGCACATTATGTGCCTGTACATCAAAACATGATTTGGAATGAGGCACAGTGGCTCATGTCGGGAAACTAAGGTGGGAGGATTGCTTGAGGCCAGGAGTTGGAGAGGGCTGTGAGGTATGCTCATGCCATTGCACTTTGCACTCTAACAAAGTGCCAGAGACAGAACCAGACCATGTTTCAAAATTAAAAAAAAAAAAAGAGACCTCAAATATACACATTACATATCCACAACAAAAATACTAGAAACAACTGCCAGATTCCTTAATTTTGTTCCCAATTTCAACTTAGGGCCAATCAGAGAGAGCTAGATGTTTACCCCTAACCAATGACATGGCATGCTCCATTTCTAGTTAGCCTGCCTAAAACTTCCCCTGCCAACACCTCCAGCTGGGGCATATCTGAAGCCTTCCCTTTTTTCCACTATAAAAGCTTCCCCATTCCTCTGCCTGCCTTTGAGTCTCTGTGGAGCATAAGTGATGGTGACTGGCTTCCTTGCGAGCTCTGAATAAACAACCTTTGTTTGTTCCTATGTGGTTGGTTTCCATTTATTTTCATAGTTACTGTGGACGCGCCACAGAGCTGTGCTGTGCCACAGCCCAGCCTTCAGCCCACTGCAGCATTCACAGCCCCTGTGTCTTGCTGCTCAGAGATTGAAAGCCTGGAAGGCAGCACAGGGTCTGAACTCTGCTGCCTTTGTTTTGGTTTCTTGGCTAATTTTCTTAGTTTGGTCACTGGCTTTGTCGTTGGTGTCATTTATTGGGCATCCTTGGTTGGATCAGGTCATCCCTTCTCATCCCTTTTTTGCTGCCTTGTGTGTGACTGTTTTATATTGTGCTGCCTAAAAATGTTATTTGTCATAAGAAGGAGAACCACGGGTGAGAACACAGGCAAAGCCCTGTGCATCTGTGGTTCCAGCCAGCCTCACTGACCATTGAGTTCACTGTTTGGACTGGGCTCCATTGAACAAACTTTGCTGTGGGTCACCGGTAAAACCAGATGAGCTTCCTCTTCCATGTTGATTTTGTGTCCTGAGGGATTTGATCCCTAAAGAGTCTTCTTTCTGGTTTTCCACCTACTGGGGACACAGAGGCAGCCAACCGTCAGGTCAGGGACCAAAACACAAGGTGCACAGGGTTACACGCGTACAGTCATCACCAGCTCTCAGGGAGTCCTATACGTCTAAATTCTCTCCTACCTGGAACAATTCCTCAACTTAAATATCAATTACAATCCTAATCCCTGTCTGCAGGTGTTTGGTTGGGGCATGGACTATACCTTTGTGATCTATAGTTGACTTTGGGTCTTGTCTCTTTTTTGTTCTAAGACCCTTTGAAAATGTTCTGCCAGCTGATATAGCTCAGCTAACAGGGCTTTCTCTCATTTTTATTTTCTAAAATGGCCCTACCAGTTTTTACTGGAAATGTTCTAAGTGTGGCTTTTAGGAGACTTTGACCAAATTTTCTGGCCCTATTTTGACCCTCAGCTCTGTTGTCAAAAGAAGGTTCCTATAGGTTCCTTTCTGGGTCAATCCAATCAGTTTCTGCCATCCAGAATTTAGCATCTGAGGTTTGGACTAACGTGTCTACCAGTTGATATAGATTAGGAAATCCTAGGTCATATATTCCCAAAAGAATTTTAAATTCCTATATGATTATTTGCTGGTCTTGTTTGGGTTTAGAGAAATCTTTAATTATAGCTCTTTTGTTGTTGTTGTTTTTGCAGGTTTATTGAAGGATTATTGGCTAATAAAATCATATATATTTAAGATGTACAACACGATTGTGATATACAGGTATATACATGTCGAATGATTACCCAAATCAAGCTAATTAGCACATCCATCACCTCAGTCTCATAATTATAGCTCTTAATTCAGCTCAGGTACAAGGTGAATTAAGGCTTCAGTTCCACTGTTACCGGCATGCCTGGCTCTTGAGAGGGTTGCATCCTTACAGGCAGCTGGAAAAATGAGGAAAATTATTGAGAAAGTCTAGGAAGTCTGGATAAAGGGAAGAGGAAGGAGGAGGTGCAGAAGGAGAGAAGTCAGCAGGATGAGGGGGAGAGCTGGATACAGAGAGGCAACCGGATTTACTAGGGAAATGAGTCGACTTTGCTCTTCAGGTTGTCAAAATGCTGTCTAGCCCTGGCTACAGAATCTTTTGATGATGAAATCTTTGATTTCAAGTTCTGTTTGGAGACCTCTGGATACCGATCAAAATGCTGCTCTTTGGCTTTATAAAACATTACTCCCTTTCTTTTCCCAGGTGCCTCCCACATGAACAATTTTGTTCAAATCAAATGTCCCTTAGAGTGGCACCCAGTCCCTAAGCCATCTGGTGAAGCTGTGCCCTTTAGGATTTGCGTTCTCCCATCTGCTTTCCACTGTTATCTCTTCCTGACTCCTGTTGGTGTGGAGGTAGGAGATTAAAGGACGGAGATAGTCTCTGAGCCTCAGTCCCGGGGAGCCACCGCGCCCCTGTTCTCTGGGGCTGGGCTTTGTGCTCTTCCCCTCCTCTTCTAGGGCTAGCCCTTGCTTTTTCTTGGCTAGTCCTCATACCCAGGTGCAATGAATTGCTTCCAGCTTCTTAAGCCTAAAGTTGTTCCTGCTCTTCTGAAGATAAGAGTTTCCTTTCCCAGGTGTGATAGGTATCAATGGAGTTTCTGATGCCCATCTGAGGTATGGGTCTGACACTCTGAGGGGCTGCTCCTCCCCTCCCCTGGCCAGCTGTAGGAGTTTGTAAACCTTCTCTAGGTCTGTGGCTCCCAAGGGTTTTCTCACTCTTACCCCCAGTCTATACCCAGCCTTTAGGAATTCTCAGAAGGTTCTGCCTGCATCTTTGCAAGCACTTCCACGGCATTTGGTAGTCTGCGTCAGGTGAGCAGATGCCCTGGTCCTGTCTCTCTCCTGGCAGATCTGGGACTTGACCTGAGTCCTGTGCTTCTAGCAGATTGCAAAAGTTAAGAAGTTTCTCCCTTGTTCTGTTTCAGGACGGGGGTTACCGCAAAGACCCATCTCCCAACAGGACTCAGGCAATACTTGCTGTCCGCTCTTTTTCATGACTGGCTTCAGACTTTTGTGTTTACTGGTGACAAAGCCAAACACAGACCTTCCACCTTTTGCCTGAACCTGCTGATAAAGTCAGATAGAGAACCTTCCCCTTGCACCCCTCGCCAACTTCCTGTTCTTTGCCTTCTGAGTAGCTGAAGTCACAACGGTTTCCGCAAGACCAGGTAGACACAGAGACAGACCGTTACAGTTCCACTGACTGAGATGTCCCCTAATTGCAAAACAATCCCAGCTGGAACTCACCCCCAGCTGGAACTCGTCTACTCCCTATAAAAGTCAAAGGTGAAACTACACTGCCCAGAGCACTGATCCTTGAATCTGATGTTCTCCTTGTTTCAACAGTCTGAATATAATCAGCTCCTTAATTGTCTGGTGCATTTTGTCTTTGACACCAAATTTGCCCTGTGACCTCAGTTCTCTGAAAGTTGAAGACAATTCACTTAATTGGCATTTTGTCCATCTTTTTTCCTGCTGTTAAGTGTGGGAATTATTCTGCCCCTGCTCTCTGTATCTCTGGGCTGAAATTGGAAGTCCTGATTCTTTAATTTAGCACTTTCAGAGTAAAGAGTAATCAGGGTTTTGTTGTTGTTGTTGTTGAAGTATCATGATGAACTAATAGATTTTAACATTTTAAGGTTTTCAGTCTGTTGTAGTTATTCTTTTTATGTTTATATTGCCCCATCTTTGGCCACTGGGAGCCCCTTCAAGTTGGCTTTTTAAACCTTTGATGCAACTCAAGTAGTCTGTGATAGTTTCTTTGCTTTCTGCATAACAAGTTGTTCCAGTGTCATTCCATACATTTCCTACCCTAGATATGGAACCAGTCATTTCTCTAGGAAGCCTTTGCTCATTGTAATAGGAAATGGTATTGAAAAACGATAAGGTGGGCTCTAGTGGTATTTTAACTCTCTATGTGAAAAATACCATTCACTTATTTTCTTAAAAATATGAGAATAATAAACAATATTGCTTATAGTATTGCATTAATTATAGGAAGTGAGGGATATAATCAAGATAAAGTTAGTTTTTCCATTTGTTCAAAAAATATTTATTGAGTGCATGCTTTGAGCCAGGCATGTTCTAGACTCCCAAGATGGGGGGTGGGGGGGAAGGAAGACAATCCTTCTTGCATACGGGTTACCTTCCAGTGGAAAGAGGCAAACAATCTACAAATAAAATCATGTATCAAGTGATAAGTGCTATGAAGAAAACTAAAGCAAGGAAGAGGGCTAAGGAAGAGCAATTATTGTTTTTTTTAAAATAATTTTATTAAATCATAATTGTGTACATTGGTGTAATCATAGGGCAGAATGTGTTTCGTATACAATCAGAAATATTTTTATCGTACTGTTAGAGATAGCCTTCATGGCATTTTCTTGATCACTATATAAAGACATTGATAATCCACATTTAATAAGTTTCACCAGTACCCTGCTAAGATGCACCATAGGTTTAATCCCTCTAATTGCCCTCCCTCCATTCTCCCCCCTCCCTTTCCCTTTTCCCTGTATTCCTGTGCTATAATTGGGTTTTAGCCTTCATATGAAAGCTATAAATTAGCTTCATATTAGGGCTGAGTACATTGGATACTTTTTGTTCCATTCTTGAGATACTTTGCTAAGAAGAGTATGTTCCAGCTCCATCCATGTAAACACAAAAGAGGTAAAGTCTCCATCTTTCTTTAAGGCTGCATAGTATTCCATGGTATACATGTACCACAATTTATTAATCCATTAGTGAACTTGTTACCTTTTTTCATATACTCATCTTTTTTTATTTATTTTTTTCTTTTGGATGCTAGTCATTCTAACTGGAGTGAGGGAAAATCTCATTGTACTTTCAATGTGCACTTCCTAATTATTAGTACCATAAAGCATTTTTTCATATA
>CAUYON010049744.1:0-10005 GCA_963573935.1 Arctocebus calabarensis
GCCTGCAGTCCCAGCTACTTGGGAGGCGGAGGCAGGAGACTCACTTGAGCCCAGAAATTGGAGGTTGCTGTGAGCTGTGATGCCACAGCACTCTATCCAGGGTGACAGCTTGAGGCTCTGTCTCAAAAAAAAAAAAAAAAAAAGTCTAGTTGCTTGGCAAAAAAATTTTATGGTGGTGGTACTGGTCATTTAACAAGATATGAATTTTTGACATAAAAGAAGAGGAGGGATGAAGTGAAATTTTAATAGCTAACATTTATCGAATACTTACTATATAGTATATGCCTAACATTACGTTCAGTGTTTAACATACAGTTAACGTCTTGTCCTTGTAACGACCGTCAAGGCAAATATCACCAGCTTGACAGAGAAGCACAGAAGACCAGAGAAGGGAAGAGAAAGGAACCAGTCCAGCAGTTCCTCCGTTAAAGCAGCTGCTATGCGACACCAGATCACAAACCATCAGTCCTGTGACTCGGCTCCACCAAACAGCACGGGCGCAACCAGGCTTGTCTTGCCCTATTTCTATCACTGCACCATATGGCTATAACTGCTTATTTGCAATTCTGAAGTTGAAAGGTAAAAACCAAATTTAAGCAAACACAGTTGGCAGCAAAACTTGATATGGGGCTGACATCAGTATTTTAAATTTATTCCTGTGAGGAATGGAATATTCATATTACCCTGCATAAATATTAAAGTGTTTGATTATGGGGTACAGCCTCAGATTCCACTGGGAATATTACTATATGGTATATACATTTTATTACCCTTTTAAAATCTGAAAACTTGGGAACTTTGAAGCACATCTGACCCCTGCCATGTTATTAATACATGAAGGGACTGGGAACCCAAACTATCTTTGTTGTTAACTTTCCAAACCTAATGGTTCAGAATAGTGATAACAGAAAATGGCACTAGGAGAAAAGCCTTTGGTCATCCTGCTTAGTTGACAAGGAAGCTCAACTAGCCTTGGCGTGGCCCACGGACCGGAGGCTCCTAGAGTCAGGAACTACACAAAACTAATTCCCTTTTACCTGCGCTGGTGGGTAGAAGCTAAAGTCCTAAGTGTAAAACTTGTAAATAACTGGATACACTGATATTGGAATATTTTAAAAATAGCATATAATCTGACATTATTGCTATTTTGATTTCATTTTAATTATTATTATTTTTCTTTTGAGACCGGGTCTCACTTTGTCACCCTGGTAGAGTGCCATGGTGTTATAGTTCACAGCAGCCTCAGACTCTTGGGGCACAAGTGATCCTCTTGCTTCAGCCTCCCAGGTAGCTGGGACTACAGGTGCCCACCACAACACCAGGCTAGGTTTTTAGGTTTTTTTCTATTTTTAATAGACATGGGGGTCTTGCTTTTGCTCGCTTAAACTCCTGAGCCCAACCAGTCCAACAGTCTAGGCCTCCCCGAGTGCTAGGATTGGTATGGCCTGTCTCTGGGAGGGCTTTAGAATTGAGCTGGGTGCCCTATCATGTCTCAACAAATAAAAAGGTACTGGTAGTCTCTACATCTATTACAAAAGAAGTTTTCAATATAGCCTAATCCCAGGACCTGTCATTATCTGACTCCCTCTCCAGGGAGAAGGATTAAAAGCAATCTGGAGAAAGGAAGAGGCTTTAAGTTGTATGTTGTCTGTCTGTGCCTTCTAGATCAGCCCTCACAGGCCACAGTGCAAAACAAGAGTCACCCTGGTCAACTGAAAGCATCCTAGTGGCCCTTAATTTGTGGGTGACAATGTGAAACTTCTTAGATAGAAGCCTAAGATTTCACACCAACATTCAAAAGGATTCCCTAATATACATACAACTTTGGTGCAGAATGAAGATAAGAAAAACTCTCCCTGGCCTTGATAAGCAGAATCTGACTGATTTCTCATATGTTAGGGAATTTCACTGCAGACAGAACAAACTGGTTTTGCCGGCTGGGAAAGGAAAGCTCCTTCTAAGAGGATCAGGGAACTCCAGAATATCAAATTTCCTCTGTTTTTGAAACTGTACCATGTGTCATTTACTCTCATCCCCAAAGGTGACAATATGACTGTACCCTTGATTTCTACTCCAAATAAATCAAAGGTAGGTGCATTCTCTGAACTTGGGCTCCTAGAATCCTTAGTTAGCAACCAGGTTCCCTGCCAGAATGAGAAGCTGTTAAGAAGGAGTGATGTAAAAGTAACAAGAAATACTCCAAGGGAAGCAAGAAATTTAAGTGGCCTTAAAGCTATGGTTTGGAGATTCTGGATTGTTTAAAGAGGTTACATGCATCAGTGCTTTTGTGTTTGTTAATATACAATATGTAACATAATGTTCAAAACAGAGTTACGATGACAGTGGAGGTCATCCTAGAAACAGGTTGGGTTTATCCACAGTTTAAGATTTTACTTCGAATAATCTCAGGGTCATTTAACAATGCTTCTATGGTTACAGCTTGCACATAAACTGTTCACATGGAAGTATCTGGGCACTCAACAAATGCATATATTTATAAAAACTGACAAAGTCCAACAGGACAAAGGCTATCTTTGAGATGAAGGTCAACGAAGTAAAGTATCTTTCAAAACCTTTCAAGAGTGATGTGGGCTCCCAGTTCAGAACATAACTTTGCTCTTCCCCTCACAAAGTGGGCACTTTGAGACAGAATCAAAGAAACAGATAATGCAAGCTGACTTATACGCCCCCGAGTTCCTGGGAGGATCCCCACCCTTCACCAGTAGAAACAAATTTGAATAAGAGACCTCTTAAGAAGAGCCGCATTTCACCCAGTCTTCCCTGGTGTCATGCCAAAGGAAGGCCACAGGGGCAGCACAGACCATGAGAACACCCCAGTTCTTACATTCTTATAAATCCTTTTACATAGTCTAATGTAATCTAAAAATTTTTAAAGGTTGCTGTAAGAGTTCATTATGCAACAGTTCCCAAAGTATGGATTGTGAACTCTGGAGGGTCTCCGAGACCCCTTTTTTGGAGGGGAGCATGATGTCAAAACTATCTTCATAATAACATTTAAGAGGTGATCTGGCATTTTTCACTACCTGTGAGTCAAACTGCTGGTACCTTAAGCATGAATTGAAGCCTTGGAACCAAAAGTACAATATGCATTGTATACTCACCCCCTTCCCAAATAAAGATCCAATTAAGAATGTTTTTGATGATGCAATAAAATACTAACTTGAATCTAGACACTTGAGCATATGCTTTTTAATATTCTGTATGGTGGAATGGGGAGCACGCATAAAGCATTTGTTGCCTGTTAAAGTACTTTAAGATAGATCCCCTCAAGGGAAAGCATTTATTCCACTAAGTTGCAAGATGAACTAGTTGTTCTTTTCTTAGAAGACTGTGGTAGGCAGAATGATCCCCACCACCCCACCCCAGCCCTAAAGTCATCTGTAGTCTAATCTCTGCATCACGACAATGTAATTTTGCAGGGCAAAAGAGAACGAAGGTTACAGATGTAACTAAAACTGCTAGTCAGCACATAAAGAATATGTCCTGGACATTCCAGGTGAGCCAAATGACATACAATGTCCTTAAAAGTAAATGGCAGAAGACAATGACGGCAGAAAGCTGTGACGAGGGAGGGAGGGCCAGAGGATGCAAGCTGCTGGCTTTGAAGATGGAGGAAGGTCCCAAGGAATGTGGGTGGCCTCCAGGAGCTGGAAGAGGCCTGAACACAGATTCACCCTCGAATCTTCGGAAAGGAGCCCAGCCCTGCCAGCATCTGGATTTTAGCCAGGGAGACCCATGTTGAATTTCTAACCTAAGGAACTGTGAGATAACTAACTCTGTCTTGTTAGGAGGCAGCAAGTTGTGGTACTGTTATACTATAGCAACAATAAATAATAAAAACACACTGTTTTTATTTGAACTGCCAACAGACCAAATATGACTATTTAGACTTGTGTGTTTGGCAGACACTGTTCTGAAAATAAAAAAGGGGAGACGGGAGCCTGTAACTTCAGAAAAGACAACTTTTTTTTTTTTTTTTTTGAGAGTCTCACTTTGTCACACTCGGTAGAATGCTGTGGTATCACAGCTCACAGCAATCTCAAATTCTTGGGCTCAAGCAATTCTCTTGCCTCAGCCTCCCAAGCAGCTGGGACTACAGGTGCCTACCACAATGCCTAGCTATTTTTAGGTACAGGGTCTGGCTTTTGCTCAGATTGGTCTTGAACTCGTGAGCTCAGGCAATCCACCTACCACAACCTCCCACAGTGCTAGAATTACAGGCATGAGCCAGCCTCTGAGGATATTTCTTGTCAATAATAAAATGCAAGGTTTAAAGCAAGACCTGAATACTGGAAAATTTGTAAACTTTACAAGCTACTAATATTTAAAGATTAATGGAATATTGTATTATAAAATAGGTCGACACATACAAAATCTATGTAAGAGAATCAGTACTTTTCAAATGACCGATGCATGAAATTATAAAATCATGCGTGAGTAAAAAGACTCATTCAAAGCGCATGAAGACCAACAGCTTTTTAATTTAACAAGGTACACTCATCCAGTTTCAAACTCTGCATTGGTATTCACCTGTGAGAGACTACCATTTGTTGAGTTTTGGTATTATATCAAAGAATAGTATGCACAATTATCTGAAAGGACCACAAACTATTCCTGCTTTTCCAAGTGCATCAACCCTGTGAGGCCAGATTTTCTCCATCGACTCCAACCAAAACAACATATCGCAACATGCCGACAGCAGAGGCACACGTGTGAGCCCAACTGCCCTTTATTAAGCTAGACGTTGAAGAGATCTGCAAAGGTGTCAAACAATACTGTTTTTGCACTAATTTTTTTTTATTTTAGAAATTTTTTCCACGAAATGTTAACATGCAATCACGTTATTGTTGTTTTTTGTTTTTTACTATAATAAAAACCATGTTAATGTAGTGTCTTGCTCTAAATATGTGGTCGTATTTTTGGACTGCAGATAACTGAAACTACAGAAAGCAAAACTGTGAATAAAGGTGGGGGGTGTTGCTGTATAAACTATGTCTTTTCCTATTCATGTATACCTATAATAAACTTTCATTTAGAAACTGGAACAGATTAACAGTAACAGATATTGAGGTCAGGCATGGTACTCACACCTGTAATCCTAGCACTCTGGGAGGCTGAGACAGGTGGATCGCTTGAGCTCAGGAGTTTGAGACCAGCCCGAGCAAGAGTGAGACCCTGTCTCTACTAAAAATTGAAAAATCAGCTGGACATTGTGGCGAGTGCCTGTTGTCCCACCTACTCAGGAGGCTGAGGCAGAAGATCACTTAAGATTGCTGTGAGCGACTGCTGTGAGCTATGATAACACCATGGCACTCTACCCAGGGTGACAAAGTGAGACTCTGTCTCAAAAACAAACAATAACTGAAAATAAAAAAGAATCATTATAACAAAATGCTAGGATCACCGATCTTGTACCTTGGGGCCATTAGTAAGTTAAACAACGATGACCTGAACACAGCACTGAAATGCTATGACAGTCGAGCTGGTGACAGAGGGGTGACCACACAGGCAGGCATCCTCTGCAGCAATTCTGAGACTTCAATGTCTGAGAACTATTATCATTGTGCTTTATTTTGCATTTCTCTAATGACAAAAAGTCATGCACCTTTTCCTATGTTCACTCATTATTTTCAAATCCTCTTTGCCAAAGATTCTTTCAAGATTTTTCCCTTTGGCTTCTATTAAGACTTTCTCTTTATCAAATTGGTTTTAAATAATTTGATTATGATGTATCTTGGTGTAGTTTTCTGTATGTTTCATATTCTTAGGGCTATTGAGCATTTTGGATCTCTGTTTATACTTTGCACTACATACAATTTGGAGCTGTCATTTCCTATTTTTCCAGGCATTTCGTAACTCCTCTGGGGACACTCCAACTCAGTATTCAGAGAGGTCAAGTTGCCTCACAGTACATTGATGCTATCTATCCTTTTTTGCTGTTCTTCTCAATTCATTCACATTTAAATTAGAATTGTTTCTATTGCTATGTCATCGAGTTCACTAATTTCTTCTTCTGCAACATCTAATCTGCAGTTAATTCTACCCAGTGTATTTTTTAAATTTTTCATCTCAGACACTGCAGTTTTCAAATCTATAATTTAGATTCGGAACTCTTTTATGTCTTCCAGATTTCTACTTTATTATGTTCACTCTTTTCTCCAGTTTCCCGAACATATGAAAAGACATCTGTGTGACGTTTGAGTTGGTTTCTTTTCCCTCCCTTATCATAGATCATATTTTCCTGCTCGTAACTTTTGATTATATGACTGGCTGATTGTTAGACGTTATGAATATTATACCTTGATGAGTGATGGACATGGTTATAGTGCTATAAAGTATTCTTGAGCTTTGTTCTGGGACATAGCTAATTATTTGGAGATAGTCTGATCCTTTCAGTTCTTGCTTTTAAATCCCGCTTGGCTGTACCAGAGCAGCAATTAGTGTTAGGATGATTTTGCTCCACCTCTGAGGCAAAGGCATTCTGAAACTCCTCCCAAAAGCTCTGTGAATTATGAGGTTTCCAGTCTGGGTGGAAGGAAACGAAAAATATTCCCACCTGAAGGTGTGTTCCTCTTCCTGATACTCTCCGGGCTCTGGGAACCTCTAGCCTTTTGGCCTTCCTGGACTCACATCTTACTCTCAACGTGGGGTGACCCTCCCTGTCCTGCAGCCTGGACACTCTTCCGGCAGAGAAGTGGTGCACGCTTAGGGTTCCCCTCGTTTGCTTCCCACCTCCCAGATGTCACCACCCTTCACTGCCTGATGTCCAATGTCATAAAGAAACTATTGTTTCATTGTTTGTCTAGTTTTTGTTTCAGATGGAAGATTAAATCCAGTCCCTTTTACCTAATCTTGGCCAGAAGCAGAAATTTGCCTTCAGTTTAGAAATCAACTTTATTAATATAAATTTCTGAATAGCAAGTTGCATCTGTTTGAGGCATGTGATTTAATGAGACAAAGCACCACCACAAACAATACACAAACATTTCCATTACCCCAGCAGTTCCCGAGGCACTCTGCAGTCCATCCCTGCACCATCTCACAGCTTCAGGCAACCACTGTCCTAACTTTTTCCTATAAATTAGTTTTTCCAACATTTTAAAGAATATTTTAAGTTAAAACTTATTGTGACAGTCACTCTTTTAGCACTTAAGAATTTTCTTCTGGTTTCTATCTTTTATTTATGCTTTATACCCCAGCACATGTTTAATTTTAATAGCCAATTGTCTATCTTAGTGGTCTCTGAATTTTTTCTTTTCTTTTTTTTTTTAAGAGACAAGAGTCTCACTTCATCGCCCTCAGTAGAGTGTCGTGGCATCACACAGCTCACAGCAACCTCCAACTCTTGAGCTTAGGCGATTCTCTTGCCTCAGCCTCCCGAGTAGCTGGGACACAGGTACCCGCCACAACACTCGGCTATTTTTGTTGCAGTTTGGCCGGGGCTGGGTTTGATCCCGCCACCCTCGGTATATGGGGTCCAGATCCTATTCACTGAGCCACAGGCACCACCCTTGAATGTATTTTTTCATCTAGCTATTTTAAACATTTTTCTCATTTTCTTCCATTTTCAGTAATTTTTACCATGATGGCATACATTTCACTTTCTTTGTATTATCTTGTTTAGGGTGGACAGACCCCCTGAATGTCTTAATTCATGTTTTTGATCAGTTTTGGGAATTTCTCTACTGGGATTTCCTTGAATGTTACTCTTATTCTCAAATAATATATAAATGCCTCTTCTTCTTCTAGAAATTCAAGCCTCTATGTATTTCACTCTGGTTCACAGGCCTTTGAGGCACTTTTCTATATTTCCCCATGTTGCCTTATCTCCATTCTTAACTTATAATTTTTCTAGTAACTTACCAACTTTCTGTTATGTCTAATTTGCTCTTAAACATATCTACTGGGTCTAACTTTAGTTATTTTTTCAGTTCTATAATTTCAATTAATTGTTGTCCAAATTTCTTTCTGAGCCTTGAATTCTGCTGTATTTTGTTTTTTTGTTAAATCTCCAAAGGTCTAATATGATTACTAAAAGCTATGATCTGCCTCTTAACTACTTATCCCTTGCTTGATTATGGATTTAAATCCCGAACCTCTTTACCTATCAGCAAATAGGAAAGGAAAAAGGTATTATAAAATATTTTTACTTTTGATGAACTCTAATTACTCCATTTTATTTTTTTCTGGACTAAGCTTTTGGTGTTATGTCTAAGAACTCTTCACCAAGCTCAAGGTCCCAAAGATATTCTCCTTTTGTCAAAAATTCATTTTTCTTTGGAGACAGAGTTTTACTTTGTTACCATTGGTAGAGTGCTAAGACATCCTAGCTCGCAGCAAACTCAGATTCCTGGGCTCAAGCGATTTTCTTGCCTCAGCCTCCCAAGTGGCTGGGCCTACAGGCGCCTGCCACAAAGCCCGGCTATCTTTAGAGACGGGGTCTCACTCTGGCTCAGGCTTGAACCTGTGAGCTCAGGCAATCCACCCGCCTTGGCCTCCCAGAGTGCTAGGATTACAGATATGAGCCACCGTGCACGGCTTTGTCAAAAATTCTTAATAGTTTTATATTTCAATCTATGATCCATTTGAATTAATTTTGTATAAGGTTATGATGTTTAGGTCAAGTTTTATTACTTTGTTTATGGATGTCCAATTGTCCTAGCACTGATAAGCCTATCCTTCCTCTATCAAATCACTTTTACACCTTTCCTAAAAATCAGCTGGCTGTATTTGTTTGGGGTATGTCTGGTTTCTCTGTTCTGTTCCCTTGATTCTTGTGTCTAGCCCTCCAACAAGACCACACAGTCTTGATTACTGTAGCCATATAATATGTCTCGAAATCAGGTAAATAAATTTCTTCCACTGTATTCTTTTTTTCAAAATTGTCTTAGGTACTCTAGTTCCTATGCTTTTCCATATAAATTTTATAATAACCTGTGTAGAACTGTAAAAAGATCTTGCTAGAATTTTGATAAAAATTAAAAGGCTAAACTTTTTATTAATCTGGAGAGAACTGACATTGTTAATGTGCTGAATCTCTCAATCCATGAATATAAAATGTCTCTTTATTTATCAGGGTCTTTGATTTCATTCCTAATTTATAGTTTTCTGAATACAAGTCTACTCATATTTTGTTTGATATATGCCACAAGTTTTTTTCTTTGAGAAACTCTAAAGGGTACATTTTAATTTCAATTTCCACATATTCACTGAAATAAAATTAATTAATCTTTGTAAGTGGATGCTGAATCATACAACCTTGTTAAACCACTTTGTAGTTCCAGAAAGTTTTGATAGATTCTTCGGGGTTTGTACATAAGATCGTCATGCCATCTGACATGGGGACAGTTTTATTTTCCCTTTTCTGCATCCATATGCCTTTCCTTTCCTTTCCTTGCCTCACTGCACTGACTAGAACTCCAGTACCATGCTGCCTGGCCGAGGTGACAGTAGACAACCCTCCTTGTTTCACTCCACCTTCCACCATCACGTACGGTAGGCTGTGGGTTTTTTATGGATGTTCTTTATCAAGCTGAGGAAGCTCCTCTTTATTCCTAGCTTGTAATCACAAATAAGTTTAAAATTTATCAAATGGTTTTGCAGTATCAGCCAGTATTATCATGTGACTTTTCTTCCTTTGACTGTTAGTACGGTGGATTATATCAGTTAATTTTTCGATACTGAATCAGACTTGCACACCTGGAATTTTGAAAACATATTACTAAATTATATTTGCTGGGCGGCTCCTGTGGCTCAGCGAGTAGGGCGCAGGCCCCATATACCGAAGGTGGCGGGTTCAAGCCCGGTCTCGGCCGAACTGCAAAACAAAAAAATAGCCGGGCGCTGTGGCAGGCGCCTGTAGTCCCAGCTACTAGGGAGGCTGAGGCAAGAGAATCGCTTAAGCCCAAGAGCTGGAGGTTGCTGTGAGCAGTGTGACGCCACTAACCCAGGGCAATAAAGTGAGACTCTGTCTCTACCAAAAAA
>CAUYON010049746.1:0-32941 GCA_963573935.1 Arctocebus calabarensis
GAATCAGAAACAAATATTCTTCCCTCAATAAACTCAGTCTTATATAGGAGAGAAAGACAGAAAATGCACACTTATAAAATAATGTAGACACAGGCAACATCTAGAGCTTGATTTTTAGTTGTTAGCCAACACTACACTACATTACAGACATCTCTTGTAACCTGGCACAGAAGAGTTTGGAATCTAAAACTATCTTTACTCTTATTCTCGCCCATGTTGAATTTAGTACAGTTATAATCAAAGACATTCATTTAATCATATAAAATTAAACTCACTCTTGGTTGAAGAAAGAGATAGATTGTGGAGGATTAATCCAAACTATCCTGGTGTCCACTGTCCTCCAAAGCCAGACCCTCAAAAACAGTCCTGCCCGTTTGTCAGGTGCTGATCAAACGCAGGGCAACTGCATGGAAGGCAAAGACCTAAGAAATGCAATTCTTTACCAGCATCGTTGTGGGGGCCTGTAGTCCCAGCTACTTGGGAGGCTGAAGCAGGAGGATCATCTGAGCCAGGAGTTAGATGTTGTTGTGAGCTATGATGCCACAACACTCTAGTCTGGGGCAAAAGAGACTTTTAAAATCTTTCTGATAAATGTATAGCTGCTCTGCAACCTGCTTGGATAACGCTCTTCAAGACGGCACATGCTGGAGCCAATTCTGCATCATGGTCGAGGCCTATATCATGGTGCTCAAGTTCTTCATTCCGAAATTTCTTTATCACCTGAAGAAGTTTCTCATATTTTCCAGGGTCCTCTTCCATCAGTGTCCTGATCTAGTTGTTGTAGTGATGGGCTGTGCTCTCTTCCACCGCCACTGTGCAGGCCATCACACCTTCCTTCCCAAGCAAGGCAGTCCTTGCCTCCAGTGCAAACCTCACCACATTCTAAAATGGCATCAGACCTGTCGGCTGGACCCTGAATGTAACCATCAACTCATTGAACTTCTTCAAATAATCTTTTTCTTGATCCCACATTTTCTGAATGATGGGCCCAAAGCTGGAATGACCCAGGACAGCCATCTGCCCAGCATAGATGTGGTTAGCTCCATATTCACCTGCATGATCCACTCGGATTATTCGATCCACAGCTGCCCGATTGATAGAGTCTAAGGTCATTCTTGAACTGTAAAATCTGGCACTGATTCTTCTTCCATAAGCTGGAAGGGGCTGCCAGATGCCCAGACGAAGCCAGCGCAGGGAGGGAGCTGCCACCGCCCTGGCACAATTCATTGCCAGGACAACAAAGCAGTCACTCAGTTAAATTAGGGGAGCCAATCGAGCTCTTGGCATGGACTTGGGAAATTGTATTTTATTTACAAAGTATTCATTACAAAATTTTACAAAATATTTACAAAATAGCCTCTACTTGTTGGCCATCATTTTGCAAAACTTTGTTATGAATATTTTGTAAACAAAGGTACATTATCTACAGTTTTCCATGTTTTCCCTATGTATGGCAACTTTTAGGATATATGGTATATAAATGTTTTTAATTCTTATGCTTCTATGTTCAAAGTGTAACTCTAGAGAGCAATAACAATATCCATGTGCAAAATGATATTTTGGACTACGGTAATCAGTTTTGTGGAACTTATGATGGGATGAGGAACGTGTTCAGAAGACGCTGGTAATGGTAACATAAAAAAATGAACAAGACAGTAATTCTGATCCTGAGAGTGACGAAAAGCTCTTGGCTTTCTATGATGCGTGCACACCAAGCATCTTTTACCATTACATAACATTTCTTGTACCTTCTATCTATTGCTGCGTTTTGTGCTTGTTTATTACATAAAATTTCTTTTACCATAATGTTAAAAAACAAATGCTAAAATTCCTTTAGAATACAAAATCAAGTACCTAAATGTAAAGAAATAAAAGTTTGAATTAAAAATTAAAGATTTTTTTTTTTCCCGAAAGCTTGGTCCAACAACATAGACGTGCTTACTTTAAAAGGTGACTTTTCTACCCCTCTCTACCGTGGTTCTTCACTTGAAATTAAGTTAGCTTCGTCTGTTTTGATGGGCTTGCAATTTGAGGGCTTATTTTATCATCTCATCTCTGTAAGTTTTATTTTATTTTTGAAGAAATGTAATATTCACATAGTCCAAAAAGTTAAAACGTCAGAGAAAGTTATATGTTTTGAAGGAAAGCTATGCCCCTTTCTCTCCTTTTCTAGCCCTCCTTCTCCCTCACCTCATAGAGCATACCTAATCCAAGGCTTGCTTGTTGATTTTTCCTGTGTTTATTTGTATAAAAAGAAACAGATACATTAATTTCTCAAATCTCCCCATTAAAAAAAAAAAGCATTCCATGTAGATTCTTTTGCACTTTCCTGTTTCCACTGAACCATATGCACTGAAGACAAACCTACCTCAGTTCATAGAGGCATTTCCACTCACTTTTACAGCTTTACAGCATGCCAGTGTGTATATTTACAATAGCTTATTTGCACTCATTCGTTTACAGCTTTATATAGTATATCCTTGCATGTAATTGGTCATTTGGGTAGTTTCCAATTTCACAGTTCTAAAAAGTGCTGGAATACATTTCAAATTGTAAAAAGAAATGCTCCACATGCATATATGTTTTTTCATTGTTGTGAGAGCATCTTCAGGGTAAGTCTCTAAATATGAGACTGTGCTCAGTTGGGTTAAATATCCCCTTTCGCTCGTATGGGGCTATCTGGCGTTCCCACTACCAATGTGTGTAAGTACAAGTTTCTGAAATGTTGCCAGTGGGTGAGAAATGGTATTTTAGCATAATTTGAATTTGCCTTCTCCTTATTGTAAGTGGAGTTAAACATCTTTTTGCATCTTGAGGGACATATTGAAGTTCTTTTATATAAATTCTCAGATGTCTTATATTAATTTTTCTGGAGGATTTTTGTCTTCTTTCCCAATGTTTATAAGTTCATTGTGCCCTAAGGATATGAGCCCTTTATCTGTGACATATATTCCTGGTATTTTCTCCACGTTTGTCATCTGCATTTCTACTTTACTTATGGGTTTTCCTTTTGGCCATGCAGAACTATTTTTTGTTTTACATGAAGCCAAATTTATTAATGATTTGTTGTATTTGGATTTGAGTGATGGTTAGAATGCCTTTTTATACATGCACGTTACAGAGGAATCCACCCACATTTTCTTCTAGTATGTGTATAGTTTCATTTATTTTTATTTTTATTTTTGTTAAATCATAATTGTGTACATTGGTGCAATGATGGGGCACAATGTGCTGACTTCATACACAATCTGAAATATTTTTATTGAACTATTTAACATAGCCTTCACAGTCTTTTAATCACTATATGAAGACATTTATATTCTACATTTAGTAATTTTCACTTGTACCCTTCTAAGATGCACCGTAAGGGTGCTCCCACCAATCACCGTCCCTCCAACCATCCTCCTCCCTCCCCTCCCCCCCTTGCCCCTTTCCCCATTTCTTGTGCTATAACTGGGTTTTAGCCTTCATATGAAAGCTATAGATTAGCTTCATAGTTAGTTTCATTTTTTAATGTTCAAATTCTTGACCATTTAGAGTTCATTCTGGTGCTTTGTCTGAGGAATGCATCCAATTGTATATACTAGTCCCAACATCATTTATTAATTTTATCTTTGCCCCAGTGTTTTTAAATATCATATTCTAGATTGTTGTATGCAGTTGAATTTATTTCTAGACTTTCTATTATGTTCTATTAATGTAGCTAAGTATTTATGTATCAGTACCAGGAGGTTTTAATTATACACCTTTACTATAGAGTGTTTTAATATCTAGTTAGGCTAGTACCTGGTCAAATCTCTACTCTCAGCCTTTCCCTTTATATTCTGCATGTTTATTCTATCACATAAAGTTTAGTAACACCTGGCCTTATGGTGACCACATTATGATCATAAATTAACCTAGGTCGGCCTCATAATTTGTTGATATTTATGCGTTCCAACCAAAGAAAAGGTATGTCTTTTTATTGGTTCAAGCTTACTTTTGTTTTTTTCAAATATGGTGGAGAGATTTCTTTATATAGGTTAGGAAATTTAAGTTTAACCCTAAGTATTTTACATTTTTGTTGCTTTTATATGTTTTCTCTTACATGAGATCTTCTAACTGGCTATTATACGTATATTGCAGGCTATTGATCTTTGTACATCAATTTCAATATTCTACTTCACTGGCGAAATGTTTTTGAATTAGGTTTATCCTTGATTCTCTATCTAGTCATCTTTAAACAGTTGCATACCAATAGGGTAGGAGGGTCAGGACTGTTTGTTTTCACGCGTCCCTAATCACACACATCACCCTCACCCCCGTACTGGCATGTGACTAAGTAGAGATACTTCATTTTTTTCTTAACCAAATCTCATCGTTTTAATTATTTCCTTTTGCTTAATTGTATTGCCCAGTAACTCCAGAACAACATTAAATAGGAGTGGAGATAGTGAATATTCCTGCCTTATCCCATATCTTAGTGAAATGACTTTTTTGTGTCCTCATTAAGTAAGAAATTTGTTTACCCTTGTATATAATTTTATCCTTTTGCCAGGAGGCTTGGAAACTTTTGTTTCTTTGTTTGAGAGTCTGATAGTTTCAACAGAGCATATTTGGGAGTTGATTATCCTAGTTAGTTTCCTAATTCCTGGTGGACCCTCTGAATGTAAACGTCTCTGTGTGTGTTTTATTTCTTTTTTATTTATTTATTTATTTATTTATTTATTTAGAGACAACTGCAACAAAAAAATAGCAGGGTGTCGTGGCAGGTGCCTGTAGTCCCAGCGACTTGGGAGGCTGAGGCAAGAGAAGCACTTGAGCCCAAGAATTTGAGATTGCTGTGAGCTGTGATACCATGGCAACATAGTGAGACTCTGTCTCAATTAAAAAAAAAAAAATAAATAAATAATAAAGATGAGTGAACTAATAAAATTATTTTTTTCTGGGTAAATATCTAGTAATTGGATTGCAAGATCAAATGCAAGGTCTACTTTTAGATCTTTGAGGATTCTCCCTATTTCTTTCTAAAAAGGTTGTATTAGTTACTATGCAATGCCACCAACAATGTGTAAGTTTTCCCTTTTCTCCACACCCACGCCAGAATCTGCAGCTTTTGTACTTTTATTTATTTATTTAGAGTCTCCCTTGGTAGAGTGCTATGGCGTCACAGCTCACAGCAATCTCAAACACTTGGGCTTAGGTGATTCTCTTGCCTCAGCCTCACGAGTAGCTGGGACTACAGGCGCCCACCACAATGCCTGGCTATTTTTGTTGTTGTTGTTGCAGTTTGGCAGGGGCTAGGTTCGAACCTGCCACCCTCAGTATATGGGGCCAGCGCCCTAACCCCTGAGCCACATGCACTGCCCTGTGTTTTTTATTTCTTAAATGTTTTCTTGGACTATAAGTTTTGAGTCTTAGCTCTTTTATATTGTTTTGATTATTTTATTTAGATTAAGTTATGTTATGCTTTGCCCGTTTTCCTGACTTCAATTTCTCTGTAACTCCTTTTAATTCTCTGATTTTTATTCTTTTAATAGCTTTCCTGTTTTTCATATTGTCTTTCATTAAATTTTTACTTAATTCTCTAATTACTCTCTCTTGAATCCCTGGTAATTTCAGCATATTTCTGATAGGATCTAACATAGTTTCTTATTTGCTCTATTGCTATCTGGAGTACAATTAATCTTGTTTTCTTTTTTTTTTCCTGTTTTTCCCCATTACTTTTCTTAGTCTTTATATTTCTGATGTTTTCTTACAACCACAAATGTTTATTCAGAGTATCTCATTCACTTTGTAGTTTTTATTGCAATAATTTTCAATTTCATATGCTTTGGGGAGAATTTGTATTAGCTGAAATTATTTGTTCTGCATCTTCTCGTATTTATTTAATTATTTATTTATTTTTGGTTTAGGGATGTGTTCACGTTTCAATTTGTGTTTAATTCATGGACAGAGTTTAGCACTAGAGCGCCCTCTTCTGGTACTTCTTTCCTGTTCCATGAAGTTTACCGATAATGCTGGGTAGTTGGCAAGAGTTTTTTCTTTTGTTCCTATGACTAATTCTATTTTCTTTTGTACTTTTACTCCCATGCCTCCAAGGAGTATCATTCTTTTCTTTATATCTAATTATTCCCCAGAAATACAGCTTCTCTGAGTCTGCCTTTTCCAGTACTGCTCTTTTTCTGATGTTTTCTTACAAAATAATAATAATAATAATAATAATAATAATAATAAGCATTTTTTTCTAATGGTTGTTTTTTCTGTGCTTGTCTACGTTCCCCACGCTAGTTTACATTTTTCCCCTAGAATTTCTTAGCATTTCCTTATCCACTTTCTCTATTTCAGGTTAAAACTAGTCTGATATCTTTACCTATAGGTAATTTGAAGTTATGATATTCTCCGTCATGATACTGAAGACCTGTAATGAGTTTGGTGTTTTTTTTCACCTTGTTTATTTTGTGGCTTTTTAGTGATTTTTTTTCACCTTGTTGATTTAATGGCTTTTTTAAAAAGAGAAATAAGATATTCCTAGGCACATAATCACAATTCAAACTTTTTAAAGAATCTTTAATATTCTATCACTTTTATATCTGTAATTCATTATGGTGTGGAAGATATGGTTTCCCTTGCTTTCCTTTTAAAATTTAATTTCACCCAGTGAGAATAGGACTCATTACAAAGTACCAAAGCTGCAGATGCTGGCGTGGGTGTGGAGAAAAGGGAACACTTACACATTGTTGGTGGTATTGTACAGTAACTAATACAACCTTCTTGGAAAGAAATAGGAAGAATCCTCAAAGATCTAAAAGTAGACCTTGCATTTGATCTTGCAATCCAATTACTAGATATTTACCCAGAAGAAGAAAATAATTTTATTAGTTCACACATCTTTATTATTTATTTATTTAATAATAAATTATTTATTTATTTATCTATTTATTGAGACAGAGTCTCACTATGTTGCCATGGTATCACAGCTCACAGCAATCTCAAACTCTTGGGCTCAAGTGCTTCTCTTGCCTCAGCCTCCCAAGTCGCTGGGACTACAGGCACCTGCCATGACACCCTGCTATTTTTTTGTTGCAGTTGTCATTGCTGTTTAGCAGGCCATGGCCGGGCTCAAACCTGCCAGCTTCGGTGTATGTACCCTACTCACTGAGCTATGGGTGCTGAGGCAATTCACACATCTTTAAATGAGAATTTATTAAACAGGACTACATACCAGCAAAGGTAATCAGATCATCGTTCCCCCACGTGAATTTGCTCTCAGCAAGACAAACAAATGCATAACAGAGTACAGTAGCACCCACAAAAGAACAAAGCACAGAGGAAAAAGCACCTACCCGTATGACAACCTCAGGGACAGGCTTACAGGGCCCATTCTTGAAATGTGGCTTGAAATATATGTAGCAAGGTGCTAGGTAAACAACTTAGGTAAAAACATCCCAGGTGGAGAGAATTAATACAGAGCTCTGGGCTTAAGAGTACAGTGCATTTCATTTTCATACAGAGGTATCAGTCAGCAAAGGAGATTTGAATATTTACCAGGAGTAAAATCACGAAGCGCAATGCTATGGTGAAAGGATGAAATCTTTGGAGAAAAAGGATATTGGTAATTTTTTCCATTAGAAACATCACTTTACTGAAAACGGGGAAGACAATTTATTTTAGAGGGATCTAATACTGAACTCAGAGAAGCAAGGAGGCTGTTAAAACTGCCCAGCAATAAATATTGAGGATCTCATCGAAGGCACTGGCAACAAGAAGCAAAGGATACTATGGATTAGAAAAAGGGTTTTATTGCAGAATTTATTGGACCTAATGGATTACTGGATATGAAGGGTTTAAAAAAAAAGACAAGATAATGGGGTACCTAGGAAGAGATTTAGAGTATAGAAATCTGAATTCCTAGACTTCACATTTCCTGTTATCTCTATACCAAATTTCACTTTCTGTCCAAATATTCATAAGTGATTTTTCTGCCTTTTGGGCACTGATCATTTTTTTTAGAGATAATATATTTTTGGGGAAAGTGAGAATATTATAATTGCTATTATAGCATACCAGTCTTTAATTACACATGTTCTATCAGCTCTATTGTTTTTTTTCTGTCAATAACACCATTTATTGATACATTGCCACCTACTAAATAGTTTAGAATACTTATAGGTACAGTGTTGGCACAATGCCAACGTAATCTAGTAGCTAAGCCATGTTTCTCAGACATCTATGTATTCACTGTAAAATTTGCTTTTCAACAAATATTAACATTTGTTCATTACTCAACACTGTGTTCGTTTTAATCCTGTTACCCTTTTTATTATGTATTATGTCTCAGCCTAAATGTTATATCCTATAAATGTAACAATTTACCAATTCTTTCACACACTATCTCACAACCAATATTCTGAATCTCTCCTACCTATCAGATACTGTGTTATATGGTGTACCGGCACACATCAGTCTAAAATTTGGTAAATAAAATGGACAGGTTAAGAATCATACCATAGACACATGACACTTTTTCTTTCTGAAAAAAAAAATACTCGAAAGAAGGCTACCCTTGTATTTGAGTCTTTCTGGTATCTCAAAGTATTAAATTTCTCTTATTTGCTTTGTTATGAATAAGATAGCTTAGTTTTAAATTTAAATGTTAGTTCAATAAATGTGTACAATTTTACCATAGTACAAATCTAAGCTATTTCATTTATTTTATACACTCCTAAAATATACATTAGTTGTTGATCTGGTACTATTAAATATACAAATCCAAAGTTTAGTAAAATAATTTCTACACTTCTACCTTTTGTAAATGCTTGTCTGATTTTGTTTCATATGTGCTAAGCAATTTCTCTTTTTGAGACTATTTTAATAGCATTTATAGATCTAGAATTCTTGAGAGCTGTGTGTTTTTTAATTCTCACAAAATAAAATTCTTCAAATTTGAAATAGAGAAAAAAGTAGTCTTCTAAAATAAAGTTGGTAAAATATCCAACTTTCTTAGGAATTTCTGAAGAATTTTTAAGTCTGTAACATTAATAGTGATCTTATAACACCTTCTAAGAATTATTGATTCTGTAATTTTTGAAATACAAATGGAAATAGACATGATGAAAAGTGAATTCTCCCAAACAAAACATTTTTATACTTTCTTATTTTGATTTTATGTAGTTTTGTAGTACTTGCTATATATTTTTCAGTAAAAAGCTAAAACAAAGCAAGTTTATTCACTCAGAGTAAATCTGAGGAAGTTGTGAATGCTAGATTACCCAGGGGATTTGATAGCATTATAACTTAATTTCAAGTTTATAGTTATTTGGAAAGCTAAATAAGAGAAAATGACAATGCAAAAATGTTTATTATCATTGAAAATAATTTTAAAAGATAATGCAAGCAGACAAATGGCTAATTAAGAGTAGCTTTGAAATCTGAAAAATGGGAAGGTCAATAAAGTAAATAAAAAATATATTTTAAAATCTTCCTATTGGGAAATGAAGTTTATAAACTTTATGTTACAAGTTGCATTTCTGTGAGAATATGCAGAAATTGCAATTTAACATTAAGTGCTTTCATAGATTTGTACAACAATATTCTTAGAACCCCCAAAGGGTCACATCTATATGGATAGGGTCTGTAGAAAGGATCACAGATTCAGTGAGATGAATTCTTTCTACATGAATGAAAAGGAAGATTAATCCTGTGAAATAATGAAACTAGTGAAACCTAGTTTTCTGAGGTAGAGAAAACTATATTCTCTGGTTCCTAAATGGAGATTCGGTTGTTTTGAAAAAGAAAAAACATAGCTATGAAACTTGAAAATTGATGCCAAGTAATATCCCAACTCTTCAAAACGTAAGGCCCTAGCTGTGTACTTCATAGAATTTTTGTTAGTCATTTTTTCACTCCTTGGATTGCTACCTGTGTCATAACTCTTTAAACATCCATTAGAAATCCAAATTGGGAAATTTATACCTATAGTGAGTGTCACCAGAGTACCTTCACTTTATCTCTCTTTTCTAAAATTGAAGGAAAGTCCACACAGATGATGCATGTAATTTTGGTGTGTTAATTGCTAGAAAAAGTTACATTGCAGAATATTTTACAGTTTATTCAGAAAAACATTTAAACTCTTCATAATGTAGAAGCTCTTCAAATTAACTTATTGTTTAAAACCAAAATTTGAATTTCATTCAAAGGGCTTCCTACGTACATATTTTATCTCTTTTCATCTTTGCACAATCTTTACACCATAAAATATGTATTATCTTGTGTTTTATGATGTGGAAACTACAGCTTAGCAAATTTAGTAACTTCACCAGAATTAACACAGCCTGAGCATAATGGGGTCAAAATTAGAACTTGTGCCTGTCTGAATACAAAGCCATTGGCTGTCTGGACGATAACATTCTTCCAACCTCTGATTCCACTTTTTTTCTCTCTTCCACAGGAATTATTATGGAGAAAAAATTGGCATTTATTTTGTTTTTCTTGGATTTTACACAGAAATGTTGTTCTTTGCAGCCATAGTCGGCTTAGCTTGTTTTATTTATGGTTTACTATCAATGAACGGTAACACAAACAGGTGAGTGCAACTGAGGTGGCCAAAGAGAGGAAACCTAATGATCTACTAACTGAAACTACTGCTGTTATTTCCCGATTGCTCCAGGGTGTTTCCTTGTGGCAGCAGATAACTGATGTTTTTAGAAAAGACCTGATGTAGCAGCTCTTCTTCACCTTCTGTTTTATGGGGAATCTGTTTTTATTGATGAGCCATTAAAGATTCTGTCTCTCAAAGCATGATTCGCTACCGAAATTGCTGCTTCGTTGCCCCTTCTGTCGTATGGAAGAAGCTATGTGAACAGTTGCTCTAATGAGAGCAGCTTAGATTTTCACCCAAACACCTATCACTTTTAAGATAACTTGCCTGTTCCTTCTGCAGCATGGAAATCTGTGACCCTGAGATTGGAGGTCAGATGATCATGTGTCCACTCTGTGACCTAGTGTGTGATTACTGGAGACTAAATAGTACTTGTTTAGCTTCAAAGGTAAGTAGACATTGGGGTATGTTGAAAAACTTGGAATTTCTCTCCTTTCATATTGCATTTCACACTAACTGTCCTTGTGATGTTACTGTTGTTTTTACAGATCTCCCATTTGTTTGATAACGAATCAACAGTGTTCTTTGCAGTATTCATGGGAGTTTGGGGTGAGTACATACTTCCAAAAAAATCTTTCTCTATATCAATGCGCTATGTGGCCCATCCATATGACATATACAGATGGCATAACTTATATAAAAAAGGTGGTTATAGGTCATTGCATCTTGCTAATATCAGGACAATGGTGGCATCCACATTAGTGATCATTGGTTCTTTGTCCAAACATCTGCTCATTTCGTTAAGAGATAATATAATTTTTAAGACATCAAATTTATTCATTTTCCAATGTCTCCTAGTGCCACGGTAAAAGCAAGACCTATAAGGATTCAATTCCGGAGAAACTAAACATAGATATTTGATGACTAGGAGATACTGAATCACGTATACAAACGAGAACAAACATCGACAAGTTGAACACCCATACCAGAACGTTGAGTCTAAATTCTGTGTGTCCCACCTTGTGCTTCACTTTTGCCATTTCAGTTGGGAAAATGAAGTCGCATGAAGTTGTTCCTCTCATCAGTGAGGATAATATTTTCTGTCAGAATAACTCTGCAAGAGAGGACCCAAAGAATGGACTAAACTACATCCCCAAACTGAGGGTTCTTACAGAAAAATAGACATTTTTTTCTTTCCAACTTAAAAAAAAATAATCTCTACCAAGCAAAAATAAGTGAATTTCAAAACTAGGCAGGGGTTGCTTTACCCAGTGAAAATAACATCAAACTTTGTGGGTGCATGTGCACACCAGAGGTATTTTTTGTTTTCTATGGTTTTTGGTTGGTTGTGATGACCTGAAGAAAGCAGCCTAGATTCAAAGTGAGAACAGAGGATCCAGAAATCTTACTAATAATTCACCCACAACCCTAAGTTTTCAATAAGTTGGTATATAGGCATCTGTTCATCAGAAGGCTGCCAAATACTACCAGTCATTACTTGGAATCAAGATGAAAGATAGATGCACAAATTATGTTGGAAGGGTTTTCAGTTGCTCCCATTGGGAGAGATTTTGCACCAACCCCATCCTTATATTTCATCAAAAATAGAATGGCAGCCCTATGTGGAACACCCAGTTAACATCATAAAATGGGCACTGTGAAGAAGTTAGACCATCAGTAAGTCCTTCCAAAAAAGTTTGTCGTCATAGTACACTGATTTAGCTTTGGCTTTTGAGGCTCTGGATGAAATTCTGTGAAAGCAGAAGTTCAAGGACATTTGTTTTAGTACAGTGTCTGATACAAACAGTTAAGCTGAATGAGATGATGAGTTGGCAGAGAAGATGTAAAGAAAAAACAATAATACCAGTTAAAGGACCAACACTAATTTAAGGGTTTGAGGTCTGAAAAACTGCATTACAGGGAAGGGTAAGAAGAGCTTTCTAAAAACACTTCTAGTGGCCAGGAGTGGCCACATCTGTAATCCTACCAGTCTTAGAGGCCAAGGCAGATGGATTGCTTGAGTTTAGGAGTTTAAGAGTAGCCTCAGCAAGAAAGAGACATTGTCTCTACTAAAAATAGAAAAATTAGCTGGGTGTTGACCTTTTGACGCCTGTAGTCTCAGGTGGAGTAGTCTCAGGACTACTGGGAGGCTGAGGCAAGAGGACTGCCCAAGCCCAAGAGTTTGAGGTTTCTGTGAGCTGTGATGCCACAGCACTCTATCCAGGGCACAAAGCGAGACTCTGTCTCAAACAAACAAACAAACAAAAACAGTTTTGGTTTGTTTATGAAGGAAATGCATACCTATTCATAGAAAATTCAAGCAATATATAGAGTCAGGAAAAAAATATGATCATTATTTTGACCATCTTTCATTCTATGTTTGTGGGCATATGTGTTCATAAAAGTTTACATAAATAATATAATATTTACACAGTTTTAAAGTTCTTTTTTTTTTCTTTTTAAGAGACAGAATCTCACTTTGTTGCCCTTGGTAAAGTGCTGTGGCATCACAGGTCACAGCAACCTCCAGCTCTTGGGCTTAGGTGATTTTGTCTCAGCCTCCCAAGTAGCTGGGACTACAGGCTACCACCACAATACCTGGCTATTTTTTGTTGTTGTTGCAGTTTGGCCAGGGCTGGATTCAAACCCACCACCCTCAGTATATGGGGCCAGCACTCCACTCACTGAGCTACAGGCACTGCCCTAAGCTGGTTCTTATTATTCAACAAAGAATGAGTGATGGAACATCTTCCATGTTAGTGACTATGTTGTATATTGTGTATGTACAACTGTATTTATAAGTGATTTATGAGTTTATCACATCTTTTTTTTACCATTGTAAGTTAGATTGGAATAAATTTCTTGCTATACTTGTATAATTACTTTCTAAGAATAAATTCTTAGCAGGTAAATTACTGGGAAGTATTCATATTTACAATTTTGAAGCTTTATTCTATATTTTGATATTGCCTTATACAAAATTTGTGCTAAGTTATATTTTTACAAATGTTATATGAGTTTTTCAGGGTTCCAGTCCTAGATAAACTTAGGGATTGGCATTTTTTTGGTCATTTACACTCTGATAGATAGGAATGCTATCTTATAGCAGTTTCTCTTTGCAGTTACTTGATCACAAGTGATATTAACCATGTTTCTAATACTATATTTATTGACCATGGGTTCTCCTTAACTTTGTATTTGATTTTAATAATAATTTTATAGGTGTTTTTATATAATAAGCACAATAACCCTTTGCTATAGAACTTGAAAATATTTTTTAATTTGTCATTTACATCTGCCCTTGTATTCAGTCAATAAAATTTTTATTATACATAACCAGATCACAAAACTATCATTAATGGTGTTTTTCATTTTTTATTTTTCTTCAGAATAAAACTTTTCCTTCCCCAAGATAATTATGTTCACCCATACTTTATTCCAGAAACATAATGATTTCATTTTATTTATACTTTAATATAATTCAGCCCAGAGATTTTTATAGTTTCCACCCTGGGATTGGTGATATTCCAGACAATAAGGATTTGCTTGTACATATACATGGCCCTTGACTGTAAGGCAGGTTTTTAGTATGTGTGCTCCATGACTATAATTATGGGTTTGGGTTTTTTTGTTTCTTTTTGCAGTTTTTGGCCGGGGCTGGGTTTGAACCCGCCACCTCTGGCATATGGAGCCAGCACCCTACTCCTTTGAGCCACAGGCCGCCCAACTATAATTGTTTGTAAGGCAATCTCATCACTAGATTACTTGCTCCTTTAGGGCAAACACCATGGATTTTGCCTCCCTCCTTGCGATTCTAGTGTCTTATATGTATTCACATATATTATGAATAAATAAATAATTTTGATGCTAATTATATTCTTATATGTGGAAAAAAGTCTTGTTCTACTTAGGCACAATCAATAAGACTTAAGTCAAAGTTTTCTTTAATTTTCAGAAGTCCTTTTCAGGGAATCCCTGAATCCTGTGATCCCTGCATACTCATAGGATCAGAAGAAGTCCATGAAAATCCTAGGAACAATTTTGTTTTTATTAAGTGTCTTTCCCCTTTCCTTAGAACACTCAGTTTGCTATTTTATATCGTTATTAATTTCTTTCACATCTCAACTCTGTTGTCCAGTTTTCTTACTTCCAATTCGGATTTGCAAACTTTGAGACACAGGAGGTTTGAAAGTTTGAAAGTTTCAGCAATATATATAGAACAGCCAATCTGTTGCTCAGCCATGGTAACCAAATACAACTATGTCTAAAATTTTTGGTCGTTGTTCCCTTGTAGTAGAAATAAGCAAACAAATATTAAAATGCTTGTTAATGGTACCAGGTTTTGAAAACTCTATTCTCTCTACTAACAAGGAATCTACTGCATATAGGAGTAAAGAAATGAATAAATTAAAAATTTTGCCTCATGAAATTCTCAATGAATATTAAATAACATAATGAATAAATAAATGAATGAGTGAAATATAACTTGTTATTTAAAAAGTAATATTGGGATACAATCAATCTAAATTCTACTTTTATAGGCTGAGAGGGTGCACAGGAGAACTGAATTACTTTTTGACTAGAGGAGTTAAGACAACCTTTTAGAATACATAGAATTTGATTTGGATTTTAATAAAGAAATAGAATTTTGATATGGGAAAGGGTGGAAAATATTCTAAAAATAGGACAATCTGGATTGAGCATTAACTCCCACCAATTATCTTCTGTTCTTTCAATATCATGAACTATCTCTGAGTTTTTTTCCAACATCACTTCCTCTGTGATATCTTCACCCTTTTCTTCCCAACTTCTGTCCTCATTTGTGTCAATAAGTTGGCTTTAAGTAAATTCATCTGCTGTATATACAAAGTCTCCTAATGGTGAGAGCATCAGCATTCTCCCAGTCACTGTTTCTTTTGTAATTCCATTTAGGTTTGAATTTCACTTCTAGTGTTATCACTTTTTATTTCTTTGCTGCACTTTCATCTTTGTTGGCCAATTCTATATTTCCACTTTTCATTTTTATAAAATGTCACATGAATGTAGAGGCAAGGAGACAATACAAAGACATGCTTTCCTCATTGTACATGTGCTGGGTGACAGATACATAGTGAGCATTCACCATCAGACTTTAGAAGATGTGATGTGATGAGTCACCAAACGTATTGCACAGAGGTTGCTCATGTAGTAATTTTTAAACGGAGGAACTGACAGCAAAATCTGTCCCTTTTATAATTGCTCACAGTTAATACACTGTGGTAACTGAAATTTGAGTCATGATAGGGGAGGTATCAATGAACTAATTTGTGGAAACAGAAATCCATGCATATTAGCACCACACAAAGCAAGGTCTGCCTGTATTTATAAATGCTTAAAGGAGTGAAAAATGAGCCACCTAATACTCATGAATTGAAGACCTAGAAGTGTTAAAATTTCCATACTTATCTACAGATTCAATGGAATCTCTCACCAAAATTCCCAAAGGAACTTTTTACAGAAGTAGGAAAAACAATTATGAAATTCATGTGGAACCACCAAAGAGCTAGAATCACCTAATATTCTTCAGAAAGAGAAATAAATCTGGAGGCATCATATTTCCTAATTTCAAAATATATTGTATTACTATGGTAATGAAAAGAGTATGGTACTGCATAAAGATTAACATGGAACCTTATTTTATACCATATACAAAAATCAACTCCAAATGGATTAAAAGTTTGAAGCCCTAAAACATTAAAGCTTTCTAAAAGAAAACATAGAGGAAAAGCTTTACGACAGTGAATTGGACAATTTTTTTTCATGGAAATGACACAGAAAACATAGGCATTAAAAACGAAAACAAAGGGCAATGCCTGTGGCTCATCGAGTAGGCGCCGGCCCCATATACCGAAGGTGGCGGGTTCAAACCTGGCCTTGGCTGAACTGCAAAACAGAAAAATAGCCAGGTGTTGTGGCGGGCACCTGTAGTCCCAGCTACTCTGGAGGCTGAGGCAAGAGAATCACCTAAGCCTAGAGGTTAGAGGTTGCTGTGAGCTGTGTTGACGCCACAGCACTCTACCGAGGGCGATAAAGTAAGACTCTGTCTCTACAGACAAAAAAAAAATAGGACTGCATCAAACAGCAAAGGAAACACACAACAAAATGAAAAGGCAGCCTATGTAATGGGAGAAAATATTTGTAAGTCATTAGTCTAATAAAGGGTTAATATCCAAAATGCATAAACAATTCCTATTATTTGATAGGGAAAAAATTTCCTAATAGTCTTATTAAAAAACAGGTGAAAGACTTTAAGTAGATGTTTTCTTTCAAAGAAAACATTCAAATGGTGAACAGGCATATGAAAAAATGCTTAGTGTCCCCAATAATTACAGAAAGTCCACAATGAGGTATTTCCTCAAAGCTATTGTGATGACTATTATTTAAAAAAATAAAAAACAAGAAACAAATGTTGGTGAAGAGATGATGAAATTATTGGAACCCTTGTAAACTGTTGGTAATAATGGAAAATAATATAGCTTCTATTGAACAGTATGGAATTTCCTCAAAGACTTAAAAATAGAGCTACCATATCATCCAGCCATCACACTTCTAGGTATTTATCCAAAAGAATTGAAATCAGGATCTCATAGGAGATATTAGTGTTCTCATGTTCATTGTAGCACTAGTCACAATGGCCAAGATGTGGAAACAACCTCAATGTCCATCAGCAGACAAATGGATAAATAATCTGTGGCATATACATACAATGGAATACTTTTCAGCCTTAAGAAGAAAGAAAGGAAGAATTTCTACAACGTGTGACAGCATGGTTGAAACTTGACATTGTACTCAGTGAAGTAAACCAGTCACAGGAAGAGAAATACTACATGATTCCACTGACATGAGGCGTCTAATTCATAGAAACAAAGAGTAGAATGGTGGTTACCAGGGTATTGGAAATTCAGGTGTTATATATCAGTTGGCATAAGATGAATAAACTCTAGAGATCTGTACAACATTGTTCTTCTAAACAACAATAATGAATCGTACCTTTAAAAAATTGATGAAGAGAGTAGGTTTATGTTAAGTGTTCTTACCACTTAACACATGTTAGATATTTACTTAAATTTTAATAATGGCCAAAGGGACACATGAGCAAACGTGTCCATGAGCAAATGAACAAACTAGCAGTCAGCTGATAGATATATTTGCAATGAAAAAAATATATATTGGAATGAGAAAGCAGTGATACTTAAAGAAGGATGTGATTGAGATTTTAAAAATGTACAGATAGAATCATAATTTCTTAAAATTATTCAAAAGGTAGAGAGTGATTCAGAAGAAATTTTAAATGTTCAATCTTTCTTATGTGATAAAATTATAAGTTAACATTCATGGTATTAATATTGTATTCCTAAACATAAACCCAATATAAAGGCTTGCATATGCTCTTCGAAACATATGTACAGAAATCTTCACAGCAGCACTATCTGTAATAGCATGTATCTGGAAACAAATGTCCATCAACTCAAAAATAGATAACAAAAATTTTGATTTTATTATACCATGGAATACTGTACAACAATGAAAATAAACGCACTTTTGCTAAAGAGCGACAATGAAGCAAATAGAAAGCTTAATACAAAAAAAATCATATTTTATTCTATTATTTGTGTAAAGTTCAAAAGCAGGGAAAGATACATTATAATATAAGAAACTAGAATACTAGTTCCTTTGATGTCTTAGAAGAACCGTAAGGAGGGTCTCGGGGGTGCTGATTATGTTTTGCATTGGTGCCAATGACATGGGTGTGTTTATTTTGTGAGAATTCTTTGAATTATACACTTCCGTTTTATGCACTTTTCTGTCAATATCTTCAGTTGAAAGTTTTGTGTATACACGGATAAGAAATTCATATCTATATAATATATAAGATAATATCTTAATAAAGGTGCAAAAAATGTATGCACATTGTAAGGAAGGCAAAAACTGTTGTCAAAATTGCAGGATTCGGTATATACCAATAACAAAGGAAATACAGATCACACTGAGTACCTCTTGTAATTGCAGTAGTCAAACAGTAGTCAAACGTGACTTGAGTATTACAAATATAACACAGATTTTTCCTTTCTTAACATGTGTATACATTTTTTGGAACCCTCAGTATATAAAAAGTTTTATATACATACATGGAGAGAGAGGGTGGGAGAGAGAGAGAGAAATTATGGTGAGGAATGGCTCTAATGTTTTCATAAAGATGAGTCATAGGTGTTCCCCTTAAACTAGGAAGTTGGCACAGTGACTGGAATGATTTCAGTAAAAGACACGTGCAAAAAAAAAAAAAACCTGTGTTTAGTAACAAGTTAAGTTTACACATTATTTCAAATTATCCGAATAAAAAAAAAGAAGAGTTATGTATACTCTTATACAAAACAATGTCTAAGAAATTAATCTGAATCTTTGTATACCAATTATTTTAATGATATTCCACAGTATGATGCTAAGGTTAATAATTGATCATTTTTTATTAAACATATTACTGAGAGAGTAGCCAACTAAAAAAATAGGAACTATCATGTAATGAAAGTGAGTAAAGAGAGAAGTAGAAACACGTTATTTTCTTGTTAACTTGATTGTCTTCATCTTGATTATGTTCGTTTTTTTGTGTTAATCTGCCTCCAGTCACGTTATTTTTGGAGTTTTGGAAACAGCGACAAGCCCGACTGGAATATGAGTGGGACCTGGTAGACTTTGAGGAGGAACAGCAGCAGCTTCAGCTGAGACCCGAATTTGAAGCTATGTGTAAACACAGGAAAATGAATCCAGTGACTAAGGTAGATTCTGACACTGAAATTAGCAGCACGTCCCCCTGGACACACGGCTCCTGGTTGCCTCTTAAAGGATACTTCAATATTCTTTCAAAGTATTCACCAAAATATAAACCCTATGAACTTCTTCACTTGTTTCTAATATGTACATATATATTCTTATATGTGTGTGAACATTTTCAAACAGACACAAAAGTAGATGTGCCCATGAATGTGCCTAATTACCCATCTTCAATCATTTTTAAATTTGTGAACAATCTTACTTCATTTATACTCCTATTCCCTTGTGCCCCTAGCATATTTTGAAGCAAATCAAAGGCAACATAAAATGAAATATATCAGTTTCATAATCACTAAGGAAAAATGGAAAATGGTGTGCATTCTGTGGGTTTTCTATACAAATACACGGATATGGAAATAAAACTGTGAATGCGAAAAAAATTAAACTAGTAGATATAGGAAGATGTAAGGCTTCTCAGTGTTTGTTTGTTTAGGCCAAATCTTAACTGAGTAAACGGTTATAAGTTCTTGTCTGAGTCCTTTGACATCTTGTTGCCTCATTTTTTGCACGTGATCATGGATGTTCCTTTACCTTCACACATGGGAATCTTGGCTACATATTTTTAGAGCCCCTGTTTTTCCATAATCTATAATTACTGTATTGCCTACAGCCATTTAAATGGGAATAGACAACATCTTATACTCTCTTCAGTACAATTTCTTACACTATTCAAGACATAATTCTTGCAGTAAAACCCTCAAAATTCTTTTCCACAGTTTAAGCATAAACATTTAGTATGTTGCATTGAAAGATAACAAAAATATACTAACTGAACAAAAGAGAACAAATACCTCAGAAAATACATTCACAATTTGGGTGGCAGTTTGAAATTAAGAAAATACATTAAAAGATATTGACAGAATAATGACATAATGTTTATTCCTATTTCACGAGAAAAAAGGAAAACAAAAGCAGGCCTATTGGCTTTGCCAAAAATTGACGGAAAAAAAAATCTATATGTATTGAATGCCTACATTTGAAACCAGTAGAAAAGCAATATATATTGATTGAATTGCCTCCTTCACTTAGCTGTAACGGTTTTGAAATCAAGAGACAGACTTTATTTATAGTGCTTCCTCAGTGTCTTAGCAGAGCTCTCTGTATTGGGAACAGAGGTGCCTGTGTACACCCAAGAAATATGCAGATACGTGCGTGAGCATAAACACACACACACAGAGACGCACACACGCGTGCGCGCGCTTTGAGGGAACATACCTGCCACAGTCACGTGGTTGCACACAGGCATGAAAATCTTGAAGTTCTGTGGAACTCTCGGACAGCCTATTCTATCCTTTGGGAGTACTGGTTATAGTCAGGACACCCTGAAAGTCTGTAAAATACAAAGTATTCTATTTAGAATCACATGATATGGATTTCTGCTCATAACTACTTTTTACTTCTTTTGGGTAACATTGACCTACCTCCTTAATGTACCTAAAAGTGTCAACTGATATAATTAATATCTTCCATTAATAACTTTTAAATCTTGAAGGTGAGAAAGTCTGGGCTCCTAAGCGATGTGAAAACACAAGGTTTATCCTATAAGTATAAAGAACGCATCCAATTTGATATAATGCAGAGCAATTCAACTCACTCAGAATAAACATCATTTAAGCATGCTCATTTAAGCAGCAGCCCTCGTGATTTGACTGAATACAATAATATTCAGGAAACAGTATGTATCCATTAAATTCCATGTTACGTGTGAGATACCTTATTTAGGAGGCCTGAGGTTTCTACTTCAAAAGAAAGAACCATTGCTGGAAGGCAGCTTTCTATGAGCAATAATGGGCCTTTTGGGAAGGCTGCACATAATTTTGGGCTCTATAATTTTGATTGCTGCTTAGAGTCCCAGCTTTGAAAGTAGATTTAAATTTTTTCTGTGTGTTTTTTTTCTTCAATATTACAGGAGTTGGAACCTCACATGCCCCTATGGTCCCGTATCCCATGGTACCTGTGCTCAGGAGCCACGGTAGCATTATGGGTGAGCATATCTTTAAAAACTGTTCTCTCTTTAACAGGCAATTAGTATTATATTAACAGTTTGACCTGTAATGGCTCTTGACTCTCCTCTCCCCCCACCCTGGTTTTATCTTGGTTACTTCTCTTATATAAGATAGACTGTAATTTATAAGAATTTTTCCATACTGAACTCTGGCAAAAGATCTAGAGGATAAGAGAAGTGCTTTATTTGAGAGCCTCACAACATCTCATTAATTAAGTGACCACTGGAAATAGTAACAGAATAGCAAATACTTGAATTACGGACTCCTCGGTCAGGTTTAGAAAATTGTCCATCTTTATCTCCACTTAAAATACCTGCACAAAATGAATTAACCCCTTCCTTCAACTTTAGTTCATACTGTTACTGAGATAAACAAGAAAATGTTTCTTCTCCTACTTGAATAATTTAATTTAATTAGTGTGTCACATTGTGAGGGAGTCAGGTTTTCTAAATTCCTTTTAGCTAACAGATTTCTCTGCCGCTGTAGTCTATTACCTGCCTTCCCTTTTTCAAATGTGTGCCTTTAATTTTAGGAAAATAAATGAAAAATTCATCTCACAGGTTAGAATGTTGAAACACACATAATTAACGGTTGTAGAATATAATTTAATATCACCAACCCATAAATCCTATTCTTTATTTTTAACATTTTTATTAGAGCTCTTATTTTCCTATTTTAAAAGAGTTAGTAGAGGGCCAGGTGCTGTGGCTCTTACCTGTAATCCTAGCACTCTGGGAGGTAGTGGCAGGTGGATCGCCTGAGCTCAGAAGTTAGAGACGAGCTTGAGCAACAGGGAGACCCTGTCTCTACTGAAAATAGAAAAATTACCCAGGCTTTGTGGTGGAGATGGGGCAGCTGAGGCAGGAGGATTGCTCGGACCCAGGAGCTTGAGATTGAGCTATAACAACACAGCATTCTATCCAGGGCAACAGAGTGGGACTTTGTCTCTAAATTAATTAATTATTTAATTAATTAAAAGAAATACGTTTTCTTAGATTGTATAACAATCATTGAAGAGACGTGACAGAGTAAAAGGAGGACAATAACCAATCAGGATTCCTTTGGAGAAACATTCTGGAGTATGATCCCAGAAAGATTATTCTGATTTCTGTTTCTTGATTTTATTCGATTTGACTCACTTCCTCAACTTTTAGAATCAAATTCTTTGATGATTGAAATAAAGCCATTTTTATGCTTTTGCAATATCAGAAGAGTGCAAAATTTTATACAGAACCTATATAAATATCTAAACTATCAGATATTAGTGGCATATTAGACCAATAATCTTAACAGTTGTGAAGAAATGAAATAAAGTCTTAAATGTATTTTTCTTGGGAAAGTGAGTGATCTTCACTCTGCATGTTTGACTACAACTAAAAGCAGGCATCAACAAACTTTTTCTGTAAAGGAACCATATGTATTTTAGGCTTTGTGTCCACATGTAGTCTTCAGCACATAATTTTTTAAATTTTTCTTTATAAGCTTTAAAAATGCAGAATAACAATCTTAACTTTAAGGGCTTGATAAGGCGAGGCAAGGCCTTGGCCAGGATTTGGCCTGCTGCTGTCATTTTCCAATGCCTACCAGAGGACCGGCAAGGAATATTTTGCTATTTTAGACCTAGCTGGTACCAGACACATTATCTGTAACCCTTTTATTTTGCTACTGTTCATTTTGGGCCACCTATAGTAAGAGAGTCTGACTTGGTTTTCTTTGCACGTGAGTGTTGCTAAACTGAATATAATGACATAAACAGAATGATGAGTGTTTTAGATGTGTATGCAGCTCAGAGATACAGAGACAATCCCCACCAAGTAACCAATTCTGTTTCTCTTCCTCAGATGGCTCTTGTCCTCAGCAGCATGGTAGCTGTCATTGTGTACCGCCTGTCAGTCTTTGCGACATTTGCTAGCTTCATGGAAAAGGATGCATCCTTAAAACATGTCAAAAGTTTCTTCACTCCCCAGATAGCTACATCAGTTACAGGATCATGCTTGAACTTTATTGTCATCTTGATCTTGAATTTCTTTTATGAAAAGATATCTGCCTGGATTACAAAAATGGGTAAGCTGGCCAACCCATTAGTATGACTCTGAAAAGGGATTTTTTTAACCAATGTTATCCAAGCATTTTGGATCGTCTCCTAGGGGAGTTCATTTTCCAAGGATACATTTTGAGGCAGCTTTGCTCAGTGGGTAGCCCCATAGCCTGATAGCCACATTCAGGCCCATTATAATGAAAGCAGGAACAAGATTGGTATTGGACTCTCTAGATCTCTGTGAGTATTCTTGCCTTAATCTTCCCTTGATGAGTCTAGTTAAATCCTAAGTAAAATGTTCACTCTACTCAAGACCCAATTTTTACTTCAAGTGTATGATTCTAGAAGGTAAGAAGCCATCAAAGTGGAAAAACACCACAATCAGCTCCTTCTAAGTAAATTAAACTTCATTGCTATTCTTTTCAGTTGTTATCTCTTAAAACCTGAATGATTTTCTTGGTAAAATATTAATGTCCTTTAAATCCACAAGGGAAAGTGAAGAGAGTCACAGGTGAAGTAAAGATTCGGTCAGAGAGAGGAGCACAGAGCCCAGTCATTTCTGGTCTTGCCAGTGATGAGCTGGAATAAGATTTAGAGACTCCACGCAGAGCGTCAGCCTCTTCTCTGAGAGCTTCCTCAGGGGTTGAGCTCCTCCTCTAAATCTGTGCACTGACATCTTCCCCATGGCCAGCAAAAAGAGCACAGGGAAGTAGCCTTCATTACATACTATCTTCAAGTTTGGAATTCTCGCTCTCAGTTTTGCTTTTCTCTGCTAGCAGCAGCAAGAAAATTACACTAGATAAACTGCTTTAAAAGCACCTTTAAAAGTCATAGCTCTCTTCAGTGAGAAAAAAATCACTGAAGGTCACATTATTTTTTTTTTTAGAAATGCAGCTAAATTTGATTAAAATGGAGTAGTTATCTGCATTTTAGAGTAATTTATGTTACTATCCCGTATTTCTGAAAATGTCATGGATTTGGCCAGATCATCTAGTGCTCTTGGGAAAGCCTCAGCTCAGAAAAACATGTCTTGCCACGGTGGTGGCTGATGCCCATAACCCTAGAGTTCTGGGAAGCGGAGGCAGGTGGATTGCTTGAGCTCAGGAGTTGGAAATCAGTTTACTAACAATAACTGGGCATCTTGGCAGAAACCTGTAGTCCCAGCTACCAGGAAGCCTGAGGCAAGAAGAACTCTTGAGCTTAAGACTTTGAGGTTGCTGCACTAGGACACCACAGCACTCTACACAGGGTGACTCTCCCAAAAAGAAAGGAAGGAAGGAAGGAAAGAAAACATGGTCCCTTACTATTTTGTGCCTCATCATGGTCTATGTGGGGAGGAGAGAATTTAGTATTTCCTTGTCTTGGAATGTGTTGAATGCCAGATGATGACCACGCCTTTTAAATGAAGGAGAGGCGAAAGGTGTACTATTTTTGCCAACAGTTGCTATCACATTGTTTTCAAAATTAACATAACCATTTAATTCCTGAGAGAAATTCGATGTGATTGGAAATCATTCTCATACTTGGCATGAGTTTACTTTGTTTAAACCAGAGAGAGAGAAACAGAGAGAAAGAAATAGAGAGAGGGGGGTGTGACTGGTCTTTGTTTGTAGAATATCACTTCGTGTTTGCATGTGCATAAGGCTCTCCTGTCTTATATGAGTTTAAATTTTATGTTCTGACTATGTGACTCACCCAGACAAGTACTCTATCCCTCCAAATGTGATAGTGGCTGCTTCCTAGACATTTTCAGCTGTTAGATAAATACAAAGAGTCTAACAGAAAGCCTTCTACAATTAATATTGGTCTGGCGTTAATGTGACTGGGGAGCATTGCTGTAGGTTCTCAGAATGACTAGATATCCAATTGTTCCAGGGAGTACAAGTTCAAGGAGAAACTGGAAGGTGCATTAAACCTTGGTGTTTTTTATTTACCAGAAATTCCTCGAACTTACCAGGAGTACGAAAGCAGTCTTACCCTGAAAATGTTCCTATTTCAATTTGTAAATTATTACTCGTCCTGCTTCTACGTAGCTTTCTTTAAAGGGAAGTTCGTGGGCTATCCTGGAAAATACACATATATGTTTAATGTGTGGAGAAGTGAAGAGGTAAGAACTCCCTTGAGAGGTGAGGTCTGTCGCTTCGGTAACTCAACCTTGACTCAGCGCCTTCTTTGCGCTCTAACTCAAATGTTGTCAAGCAGTTAGAGAAGTCTAGACACAAACTCCGTCCAGAGATGAATCCTGCAATTTGATAAAATTTCTAGTTCATGTTGGGCAAGAAGTTATATGTTGCCTGTGGTTTGGAAGTAAAATAGGAACTATAAAATGAGCTAAGTAAGTTCTTCATTCCTGAAAGCTTCCTGCAGAGGAAAAAATGATTATTTTCTGTAGCATCAGACCAGATCAGTAGTTTCCTGGATGTACATCCAGTCACATGGAGAATACACCGACTCCTAACTTTAACCAGGACAAAAGGCTCAGACTTTTGTGAGAATCAGACCCCAAGAAATACAGTCAGATCAATCTAGTGCAGCTAGCCGGACACTGTTCTTTGGTCATGTTTGGAAAGTAGGTTAAACATCTCTTTAGTCCCTTACTATCCCTTGCAAACAAAATCTTGAGATTCTAATCTTGTTAGGGTTTCTTTTAGTTGTTGCTTCATTCCATCTTTCATCATTTACTTCTTTTTCCTCCCCTCTTGTTTCCAACTAGTGTGATCCTGGTGGCTGCCTAATAGAATTAACAACCCAGTTGACCATCATAATGATTGGGAAACAGATTTTTGGAAATATTAAAGAAGCCATTTATCCGTATGTATGGCTCACAACTTTGTTATGTGGTTTAAGTTACTATGAGAGATTTCTTATAGAATAATACAAAATGTTTTTATTATTATGGTATCTTTGTTAGAAAAAGGTTAAGCAACAACAAAAATTATCTTTAATATACAATGAAAGATACATTAAGATGATACAGGCTTTTATTTTTATTACTATCTTTTGGTTCCACAGATAGCAAAGTTTTTTAGACCTAATTTTTAATTGATAAATAATAATTGCATATCTTTAGGAGATACATTGTGATGTTTTAAATATGGCCCTTTAAAATGCATCTTTGTCACATGAATGAAGTTGAAGGTAGATAGTTATTCTCCTTCAAAGATTTTCACTGGGAAATCTAAAGATTATGTCCTGCATGTCCATTCTACATATTGTATATTATTTCCCAAGACTGCTAAACATTGAGTTTGCAAAAGTATCCATGTATGTGCTCATTTCAATAGTACATATACTAAAATTGAAACAATACAGAAAAGATAGGCATGCCCCTTATGCAAGGATGACATGCAAGTTCATGAAACATTTCATATTTAAATAAAACTGATTATAAATGAAATGCTGAAGAACTTTTAGGTCAATACATGATAAGATTCCTCTCTGATCCAAATCAAGAGCAATAATGAATACATTGCAAAAAGAAAAAAACAAAAAGGATGGTTGATTTTAGATATTGAAAAACATTTTCATGAATAAAGTAAGATAATCATAAAATCATAAACTTGTGATCTTGTAGGGCACCTAGTTAGAAGTGACAGTGACAGGATTTCATACCCACAGTACAGTATAGAGCAGTCTAAAAGTGCTTCACTTAAGACAGGGGACTGGCTAGTTTCACTTTACTTGAAGCCAAGGACTGGGTTTATTTTCTTATTCATGAAAGAGGGTTGGAAACAGCCTCCTCCCAAACATACACACAATTCCACAGTGATTCCTAGGGTTCGATTTCACATGCTGACAAAGGAAGAACATGGACTTATCCTTACAAATGGTGATAGGTTTGAGCCAAGCCTGCTTCCAGTTTTGTCACATTCCTAAGAGAAATAACTCCAAGTCCCACCTCTAGATCAGCAGTTCTCAACTTGTGCGTCGTGACCCCTTTGGACTATATTAAAGGGTTGTGGCGTTAGGAAGGTTGAGAACCACTGTGAGTCTAGATGGAGAACCCAGAGGACTAAAGGCAAAACCTGAGCCTACCTACAAACCCCAATTCCAAAACATTTGATGAGCTTTAATTCTACAAAAGCTGTTAACGAAATCACCTGTTAAAAAGTGAGCTTACTCTAGCTGATGATCCTGAGAAAGCACGAAAATAGTATGTTAACAATACTAACAACATAAGGGAGGTCATAATGTCATTTAAGAGGATCGAGTTATTAAAATTAACTGTTAGGACTTCTGGTTCCAAATTGTTGGCATAGATGTAAGCTGACTTCTCTCTCCCCCAATCCCTGTCCCCACATGCAAACACACAAACACACATATACATCACCAAGATCATCACCAGAACAACCCAGAGTTCAGGTATGGTGATGAAACAGTTCCAAGGGCCACAGAAAAGTGGAGAAACTCTGAAAGATGGTGAAAGAACTGGGTTTCCACTTTTGTGATGTACCTCCTACATCCTTCCAAGTGTGTACCATGCAAAAAATCTCTCCTTAACTCATGATTTCTACATTGGAAAAAGGGAAATTGAGGTGGCCAACTAGCTTCCCCAACTTCCTGCTCCTTGGCAGGTGATTTATCCTTTTCTTAAGGTACCATAGTGAGTACCTGAAGGGAGAAATATCCTGAAAGGACAGGCAAAGACAAATGGAGAAGGTGGGACTACAATCTCCAGCTTGGAAAGCCCCTCTGTATCTCAGCAAAAGATGCCATATTAAAGTGGCTATAGGCCATATGTTCCCAAGGTGCCATAGACATGAACCCTTAGACACTACCTAGTTATCTCACGACGCTGGAGATCGGGGACTAATTTGGAACGGGCAGGTGTTCTGACCATTTACTAGAGCTGAAGTGAATGGAGGTTAAGGCACCATCTAGAGTCAAAAGGGGGGACAGCAGCCTAACAGATTCACTAAAGCAGATGATACTTTCAATGAAAACCAAAACAAATAAATCACTAACCCTTATATGCAAAGACATAGACGTATATCTTCAAGAAATGACAGCAAGCAAGATACAACGACTTCCCCAAAAGGACAAAACAAAATCCATGACAAACTAACTTGATGGTGATTTCTGAGCTCTCTGACCAAGAATTCAAAATAGCAATTTTAAGGAAACTCAGTGATCTCTAAGATAACACAGGAAAGCACTTCAGATATCTAACAGAGAAATTTAACACATATGTTGAAATAATGTAAAAAATCAAACAAACCTTGGAACTGAGGAGTATATTTGCTAAAATTAGAAATTCTTTGAAGACTGTCTGTCAATAGAAGACAGAACCAAACAGAGGAAAGAATCAGTGAGCTTATAGATTGGCTGTTTGAAAATAGACAGAGTATAAAAAAGAAAAAAATAATAAAAAGAAATGAAGACTACCCAGAAGACCATCCTCAGAAGACCAAATGTAAGCATTATATGTGGTTAAGAGGGAGTTGAGCAAAAGCAAAGGGTAGAAAGCTTATTCAAGAAATAATAACAGAAAACTTTCCAAAACTTGAGAAACATATGAACATCCCCCATAGGAAAGTCTTAGAACACCTAACAGATTCTACCCCAATAAGGCAAGTAATTTAATAATCAGACTCTTCAAAGATCAAGGATGAAAAGAAGATTCTAAAAGTAGCAAGAGACAAGAAGCAAATAACATAAAAAGTAGCTTCAGTTCTGGCAAGGGACTTCTCAGCAGAAACCTTATAGAAGGGGAGTCAGAGGAATGATGTCTCAAAGTACTCAAACACCCTACAACCCAAGAATATTATATCCTGGAAAATTGTCATTCAGATTTGAAGCAGAGAAAAAGTTCTCCACGACAAAAACTGAGAAAAATCCATCTCTACCATACCCATCATGTAAGAAATGTTAAAGGGAGTTCTTAAGGCTGAAAGAAAAAAACATTAACATACAAAAGGGAGCTCTGCAAGGTCTAAAATCCACTGATAAAATTAAATGCATAGACAAACCCAGAATACTTGATTACTGAGTTTCTGTTGTGCAATCTAACCATAACTTTAGTACAAAATCTAAAAGACAAACCTATCTAAAACAATAATAGCTACTGCAATCTATTAAGAGGTAGGCTATTTTAAAATGTGTAAATTGAGATGACCAAGAGTTATGATGCAGGAGTAGAGTTATAGTGTACAATTTTTGTTGGGTTTATTAGTTTCTGTTATTTGTGTTCTAATACAAATTTTCATCGCTTAAAAATAATTTGTTATACATGTAAATTTTTTGGAAGCCTCATGGTAATCACAACACAAAAATCTGTAATAGATTCACCAAAAATGAAAAGAAACAAATTAAAACATAGCGGAAATATTCACTTAACTACAAAGAAAAACAATAAGAAAGAAGAAAGGGAAGAGAGCATTTTCATTGCAACCAGAAAACAAGCAGCAAAATGGCAGTAGTGAATATTTATCAATAATAACAATGAATGTAAATGTTTTCAATTTTCAGGCACAAGAGTAGTTGAATTGATAAAGAAAGAAATCCCAGCTATATGCTATCCTCAAGAACCTTACTTCATCTATAGACATACTTAGATTGAAATGGAAGGAATGGAAAAAGGTGTTCCATGCAAATGGAAATCAAAAACAAAAAACAGGAGCAGTTATGCTCATATCAGATGAAAAAGACTATAAATCAAAGACTCTAAAAAAAAAAAAGAAAAGTCACTATATAATGATAAAGCGGTAAATTTAGCATGAGGATATAACAATTACAAATACCCTCACACCCAACACCAGAGCACCCAACTGTATAAAGCAAACATTAATAGACCAAAAGGGTAATATAGACTGCAATGTAGCAATAGTAGGGGACTTTAACACCCCACTCTCAGTAATCATCCTAACCGAAAATCAATGGAGAAATAGTAGATTTAGACATAATAGTCCTAAATGACATTTACTGAACATTTCACTCAACTGCTACAGAATCCACATTCTTTTAATCAGCAAATAAGACATTTTTTAACATATGTTAGGTCTCAAAACAAGTCAGTAAAAATTAAAAAAAAATAGAAATTATATCAAATATTTCTTCTACCACAGGGGAATAAAACTAGAAATCAAAGGAAACTTGGAAAATACACAAACACATAGAAAGTAAGCAATATGCTCATTCAACAACCAATGAGTCAATGACAAAAGTAAGAAACAAATTTAAAAATTCCTTGAAACAAATGAAGTAGAAATACAACATAGAAAATATATGGAACACAGCAAAGCAATACTAAAAATAATACTTTTATTACAATAAAAGCATATATCAAAAAAATAGAACAACCTAAGGAGGCATCCCAAAAAACTAGAGAAGCAATAAAAAATCAAAAGAAAAATTAATAGGAGGAAAGAAAACAAAACTCCGAGCAGACCAAATAAAATACAGACAAAAATTACAGATGATCAATGAAATGAAAACTTTTTTAAAAAGATAAACAAAATTGACACATCTTAAGCCAGGCTAAGAAAAAAAGTGAGAACACCCAAATAAAATCAAAAATGAAAAAAGAGATACAACTGAGACTTCAGAAACACAAAGAATCATTAGAGACTATTATGAACAACTGTCTGCAAACAAATTTTTATTTATTTGTTTTTTTACAACGTGTTGATTTTTTAATTTTATACAATTTGGAATGGTCGCATCAAACGAATTAATACAGCTTTTACCTCATTTATTTATTTATTGTGTTAAGACACTTATGTTCTATACTTGGTAGATTTGACTTGTACTCTTACAGTATGCTCCATATGTGTGGTCCCACCGTTTACCCTCCCTCTTTTCAACCTCTCTCCTCCACTCCCCCTCTACTTCTCTCCTTCATCCTAGGCTATGGTTGTGATCTACCTTTCATAAGAAAATGTGAGTAATTATAAATTGGTTTCATAAAAGTATTGAGTACATTGGATACTTTTTCTTCCATTCTTGAGTTTACTAAGAAGAATATTTTCCAGCTACATTCATGTAAACATAAAAGAGGTAAAGTCCGCATCTTTTTAAAGGCTGCATAATATTCCACGGTGTACATATACCACAATTTATTAATCCATTCATGGGTTGATGGTCACTTGGGCTTCTTCCATGACTTGGCAATTATGAATTGAGCTACAAAGAACAATATGGTGCAAATATCTTTATTACAAAGCAATTTTTGGTCTTTTGGATATATACCTAGTAAAGGAATTTCAGGATCAAAAGGCCCGTCTACTTTTAGATCCCTGAGTGTTCTCCAAACTTCTTTCCAAAAGGAACAAATTTTAAAACCTAAACGTGGATAGACTCTGAACACATATATGCTACCAAGATTTAACCACAAAGAAATAGAAAACCTCAGCCAGCCAATGACTAGTAATGAGATTGGAACTGTAATAAAATAACTCCCAATAAAAGCCCAGGAACTGATGGCATCATTGCTGATTTATACCAAACAAGTATAGACGACCTAATACCAAGCCTACTCAAACTCTTCAAAAAGAATGAAGGGAATGTTTCCGAACTCATTCTATAAGGCCAGCATTACTCTGATACAAAACCACACAAGGGGAGCAACAAATAAAGAAAACTATAGGCCAGTATCACTGATGAACATGGATCCAAAAGTCTCCAGCAAAATATTGGTAAACCTAATGCAACAACGTATTAAAAAGATCATTCAGTGTAATCAAATGGGAATCATTCCAAGGATAAAAGAATGGTTCAACACACACAAATCCTTAAACATTACACAAATATTGACAGACTCAAAAACAAAAGCCATGTGATTATTTCAACAGATGCCAAAAAAGCATCTGATAAAATTCAGTATCCCTCGGGTGGAGCCTGTAGCTTAGTGGGTAGGGCGCCAGGCCCATACACCCAGGCTGGCAGTTTTGAACACAGCCCAGGCCAGCTAAACAACAGTGACAATTACAACCAAAAAATATCTGGGCATTGTGGTGGGTGCATATAATCCCAGCTACTTGAGAGGCTGAAGCAAGACAATGCTTGAGCCCAAGAGTTTGAGGTTGCTGTGAGTTGTGATTTAATGGCACTCTACAGAGGGAGACATAATGAGACTCTGTCTCAAAAAAAAAAAATTCAGCATCCCATTATGATAAAAACCTTCATCAACATGGGTATTGAAGGAACCTCAAAATAGTAAAAGCCATCTGTGACAAACTCACACAACTAGCATCATGCTAAAACAGGAAAATGTTAAAGGCCTTTCCTCTGAAGACTAGAACAAGATAAGGATGCCCCCTTTCGGCTCGGCACCCGTGGCTGGCAACGGGCTAAGGCACCAGCCACGTACACCTCAGCTGGCGAGTTTGAATCCAGCCCCGGCTCGCCAAACAACAAAGACGGCTGCAGCCAAAAATGGCTGGGCGCTGTGGCGGGCGCCTGTAGTCCCAGCTACTTGGGAGGCAGAGGCAGGAGACTCGCTTGAGCCCAGGA
>CAUYON010049749.1:0-50383 GCA_963573935.1 Arctocebus calabarensis
TATAAATGTCTTCATCTAATCATTAAAAGGCCATGAAGGCTATGTTAAATAGTTCAATGAAAATATTTCAGATTGTATATAATGTCAGCACATTGTGCCCCATGATTGCACCAATGTACACAATTATGATTTAATAAAAAATAAAAAATATAAAAAATAAAAGTATGGGTTATAAGGTTAGGCACCGTGGTTCACGCCTGTAATCCTGCCACTCTAGGAGGCTGAGTGGTGGATTTCTTGAGCTCAGGAGTTTGGGGACAGCCTGAATAAGAGCAAGAACCAATGTCTAAAAATAGCTGGGTAGTGTCAGGTGCCTATAGTCCCAGCTCTGGAGGCTCTGGAGGCTGAGGCAAGAGGAATGTTTGAGCCTAAGAGTTTGAGGTTGCTGTGTGCCAAGATGCCAGGGCACTCTATCAAGGGTGACAAACTGTGACTCTGTCTCAAAAAAAAAAAAAAAGAAGAAGAAAAAATTGGAATGTTGCAGAGAAGAGAAGCATGGCATCTATTCAAGGATGACATACAAATTTGTGAAGAGTTCCATATTTTAAAAAACAGTCTAACAGTTAATATAAGCCACTCTGGAAGGTGTTTTAAAATTTGCTCATAGACAAATCAGCAAATCAGAGGTTTGATAATCAATAACCTTTTGCTTGGGACCATGAAATCCAAAAAAAAAAAAAAAAGAGTAACTAATTTTATAACAATGAATTGGGATCATAAAATTTGTTGAATTCAGCCAAGCTACTCAGGAAGCTGGGGTGGGGGGAATCACTTGAACCCAGGAGTTCAAGGCAATACAGCAAGACCCCATCTCTAAAAAATAAAAATACATAAAAATGAAAAATGTGTTGAATTCATTTAAATTTGTTATGTTGACATTTAAGGTTCCACTGAGTTTTTAAATTCCTTCGTGCCTAATAGGGGGAGAGCAATCCGGAATACTGTTCTATTCTCTTCTTTATCTAGGACACATCTTGTGTATCCCAGAGAAAGATCCTGTGGCTGCATTTCTGGAAAGGTTTCACTGCAAATGAGTTTGCCTCAGGCAACCTGTAATTTCTAGTCTGCTGTCCACCCACATCATGGAAGCTCCGGCCTCAGTACATGTGGGGAGTCAGGACTGCTTCCCCCAACTCTGCTGTCCTGTTTTCTCTTTCTAAAAAAAAACAAAAATTTATATTTTATGAAAACTAGGAAATATAGATAATCAAAAATAAAATAAAAAGACTAATAAAAGTATTAAAACAATAATTCTGTCACCCATGGGGCAATCAGGGTTTAACAGTGTAGCATTTGTCATTTTATTTCTACTTTCAAATGGGCTCATAACACTCAAACTGTCTTTTAACACACTATTTTTGTTGTACAATGTATCATGTTCATAAGTCCTTCAGTATGCATTCTTCCCCAGCATAATTACAAACACCTTCCAGGAGCTCCTCTTTATTTAGTAAATACTCAACCAGACACTTGGATTGTTTCCAGATTTTCACTGGAACAAACAATGAAATATAAGTTCATCATTTCTACCCAAGTCTCATGCATAAGCTATGATGTCAGAGAATTTTGTCTTTCCAATTAGACTCAGATCACCCTTAAAAAACAAAATCTTCTTGGGCGGCGCCCGTGGCTCAGTGAGTAGGGCGCCGGCCCCATATACCGAGGGTGGCGGGTTCAAACCCGCCCTGGTCAAACTGCAACAAAAAGTAGCCGGGCGTTGTGGCGGGTTCCTGTAGTCCCAGCTACTCAGGAGGCTGAGGCAAGAGAATTGCCTAAGTCCAGGAGTTGGAGGTTGCTGTGAGCTGTATGACCGCAAGGTACTCTACCGCGGGCTACAAAGTGAGACTCTAAAAAACAAACAAACAAAAAACTCTTCTTGCCCTTGCATTTCAAGAATACCTTGGGCGCCTACTGTGTACAATTACAAGCCCGCTTGGCGCCTGTAGCTCAGCGGCTAGGGCTCCAGCCATATACACGGGAGCTGGCGAGTTCGAACCCAGCCCGGGCCTGACTACAACCAAAAAATAGCCGGGTGTTGTGGCGGTTGTCTGTAGTCCCGGCTACTTGGGAGGCTGAGGCAAGAGAATCGCTTAAGCCCAAGAGTTGGAGGTTGCTGTGAGCTGTGAAGTTACAGCACTCTACCCAGGGCGACATAATGCGAGGAGAGAGGCTGGACTGTGTTGCAGCCAGGATGGTGGCAGTTTGGTGATTTCCCAACCACTTTTTGACCAGGGCAGGAGAACCACCCCTGCCTGAGCTCTCCCCAGGCCAGAATCACGCGGTCACCCGGGTTTAGGTTATTCTGAGCTTTCCTCAGGGGGCCGCCTTGCAGGGCCCAGCACGTGAGTCCCTTGCAGCCACTGAAGTCTGAACTCTGCTGGGACCCAGGAGCAGTCTCCTCGTATGGGAAGAGGGAAGGGAAGGGATGAAGCGTCTGCCTCATACAACTGCGACCAGCCGGACTGTGGCTCCGCCGAGCACCAGGGCGGACAGGGTGGGGTCAGTCTCCGTCCCAGCTTCCTCCCGTTCCCGAGGCAGGGCGGGGGTTCGCGGCGCCCCTCCCTCTCCACACCCCACCTCAGAGCCCCCTCTAAGCTCCTTCCGGGACCTGAGGCCAGAGGAAGGCTCCGGGGGCGCCTCCGACCCTGGGCCACGGATACTGCGGAACGCTGGGAGCCCCCAGAACCTTCCGGGTCCTCGGGAAGACTCTGGAGGCCACAGACCCCCAGATCGCACGGAGTTTACCGGGCTCCCTCGGGGAACCTTCCTGACCTCCCCTGTCGTGTGGCGCGCGGGGGCGAAGGCCTCAAGGCCGGGTCGTCAGGCGGGGCCTCGCAGGGATTGGTCGCAGCCCAGATACTTTGTAGCATCCGCGCCTTCCGCGCTGCCCTGCGGCGCCTCCCGGCCCAGCACGTGCGCGCCCAGCGGACGCCAGGCGGGCTGCTGGGGCTGCGGGCCGAGAGCGGCGCCTCCCGGAGCAGCGCGCCCAGAAAGGTAGGGGCTCGCACAGCCACCTGCCCCGACCGGTCCCCTCTGTCCCAGCCCGTCAGACTCCCCTCAGGGCACAGGGTGGGATACACGGGGTACCCCGCCGCAACCCGCTTGCTTTCTGAACTGGCGCGAACCAGCCGCTGGCGGCCTTCCCGCCCCTCCCGGAGCTGGAGCACAGGTCGGTACTGGAGAACCCCCGGCCCTGAGAGGAGCCCTGCCCTTCCCTTCCCTCTAACGTGGAAGCCCTAAAGCCTCCACTCCCTCGTGGGACCTGGGACCCAGGGCCTCCTGCCAACCGTGGCAGTTAGAAATGCAGAGCCCCACGTCAGTTTAGGACCCGGTGAGATGGCGCTAGCACCCTGGAAGCGGAGGTGTAGATGAGATCACGTTCCCCTGGTGGCGCCCGAGAGCCAAGGAAGACCCCAGAGGTGACACGGGGCAGAAAAACCCGGAAACTGAGGGCATTCCCGCCGCCAGGGAGCGCATAGAATGGCCAGTTCTCTGCGGTTCTGCAGATTCTTAGGCAAACCTTTCGGAAAGCAGTTTGGAAACACCCAGTGAAAACGTAGATGTCCATATGACACTACATTTAACCTTCACTTACAGACGCATTCTACAGAAATGAGTTCAATTGTGAATGAAGGCATTGTGTTTGAAAAAGCAGCCTAGACATCCTTAGATGGGCACCTATTTAAACAAGACCTGGGCTCTCCTTTCATGGGCTACTTTGCAGGACTACAGAATATGTCTGTGATGCTAGTTGGATTAAGTATTGGCATAAGCAGTCTTCCTGCTGTTAAAAATGAGTGTGTGCATGCAGTTAGATGGAGACCCCTGACGAACCTCACACACAAGATCCCTATCCCACAGATCCCAGAGAGAGAGTGAGAGGAAACATAATCACAGCTTGTATCAGGAGGGTGAAGGAAACGAAGCATAAGGAGAGATGAGAGGAACAGAGTAGGGGCCCTATGGACAGAGTACCAGAGAACCAGACAGAAGGTCCAGAGGAGTGAGAGGACCTGCAGATAGCACCCAGCTCAGTGCTTGGTACACAATCAAGTTCACTAAGAACTAAACTATCTTTGAGAATCAGATGGAAATTCTGTGGGATGTGTGATACCACTCTGCCTTTTCTCAGGTAAGCGCTTACTGTTCCTACCTTACAAGTGTCCTTGGCATGAGGGTCATGGTATTACCTGTATCATGGAGTTGGTTGGAGATCAGTGGGAAGGACATACTGGATGTTGGCTATCGTCATGAGTATTCTCTTTGGCAGAGCGGCTCTGACTGGATGCAGGATGCAAAACTTCCTGACCCTGCTGAGAGACCACAGGGGCACCTGTCCACCTCCCACAGAGCTGGTGACCCTTATAGGCAGGCTCTGCCGGGACCTGCGGGATGACCTTGCCCAGGCACAGCCTTTGGTCTCAGCCATTCTGGACAGCCAGCTCCGAATGACCCTGCTGGACAATGCAGATGTGGCCCTGGTGTGTGCTCGTGTCCTGGAGCAGCAGGGCCAGCAGGATGCAGCCTGCCAACTTCTGGAGGTAGGACCAGGCTGCAGGGGCAGGTGTGGAGTGGGCAGCAGCTCCTTCTCAGCAGCCATGCCCAGCACTATAGAAGTGCCTGGGAATCCACAAGAACTTGCTGGCCTGAGGCCCCCACACCAGGACATCAGGGGAGCTTAGTCAGGATGGTCCACTTCCACTTTATTAAGTTCTCACTAGCTTGGTCATCTGAGTTAAAATTACTTGTTCATCAAATCCATATTGAGTGGTGATCTTATGCCAAGCATTATGCCAACTAATGAACATAGTGCACAAAACATGGTCCTGGCTTTAGATAGTTGACGACTTAGACAAGATTAATGACATCTGAGGGACACTACACCAAAGATGGTGATGACCCCAGCCTGTGCAGGACATTCCCACCCAGAGCCAAATCCTGCTGCCAAGTCAAGGCCGGGGAGAGTCCCTCAGGTTCTCTGACGGCCAACCACTGGCAGGAAACTGTGGGCACCAATCTGTTGGCCCCAAGTGGTCACTGCTCAGCACAGGGCCTTTCTGGTGCCTTGGAGAGGCAGGCCAAATGATTCCCAGCACCTCCCTTGCCAAGATGGTCCTAAGAACACTGGCATTAGAGGCCAGTGTGGGCCACAGAGATACCTCATGTACCAAATGATTGGAGTTGAAGAAAAGGCAGGAACCACACAGGGATCACAGGTGAGGTGGAGGCAGGCGTCCTCAATCGTCTGCAGAGTCCAGTCAGGAGGTTAGGGGAGCTGTCCCTGAGCACAGGTAAGGACCTTTTGTTTCACTCAGCTCAGAACATGCTCAACATGTGCTGATGGGAAACCAAAATCTTTCACTTTAAGAATGGGTCAAGCATCAGACCATGAGGTTCTAACCATCGCTCTACCACTCATTTGCTGTCAGTCAAAATCAAATCATTGGACTTCCCCTTGCCATGCACTCCATACCCACAGGTGATATGAGAGATGTACTCATCATGTGTGTTCCTGAAGAGGTTTGAAGGGTTTAAAGGCTGAGGCCCTTCACGTCTGGCATGAGTGGGTCCATCTGTGGCCTGTGAATTGACCCACCTGGCCCAGGGTCACGCTGCTGATCTTAGTGAAGGTTGCAGCACTGGCGTTCAGACTCATATCTGTCCTCCTTGGGCACACTGGCACTTAGTAAGTAGATTTGAACCCAGACCTCCATTCTTCCCATGGACATCTCTGCCTTCCCAGAGGTCAGGTTGCTTTGGGGTGGCAGGCACAGATCTCCACCGCATTCCAGGTTTGTTACAGATACCCAGAGCTCAGCAGGCTCTTCTTGGCAGGACTGTCGAGTGCCAGGAGGCAGCCAGGAGCTAGTGCAGCTCTGGAACGACATCCATTACCGTCTGGTCATGAGGAGACTGGATGTGGCTGTGCTGACCCCGGTGCAGAAGTTCCGCTGCAGGAAGAGGTACCCCATTGGCATTTATTTGTGTTTACTCCACAGCTCCTGAAAGATTGGGTGTACTAGCCAAATCCTGAAGGGGCTGAGGTAAAGGAGAAACGAGGAGCTTGGGGCAGGAAACATCAAATGAAGCAGTAGTTGTCGCTGCATAATCAGCTTAATGTGACTTCAGGATTTGTCCTGCCCATGCTGTGTTGCTCACCGAGCTGCACCCTCCACCTGCCACATCAGTCAGATGGTGGCTGGAAATGGCCCAGTGCCAGGCGACTGAGGCCAGCAAGTGGGCATCCTGACCTTCTCCCCCTTCCAACTCCCATAGGCCCTAGCTGGATTAGGGGACCCAAGACAGGTGTTATGTGGAGGGGCAGGTGGGAGCTGCTCGGCACCTGTGCCTCACATCATCTGATCCCTACACCTGGGCTCAGGGTTTGTAGGACCTTTTAGAGAGACATGGATGAGAATGTTGCAGGTTTAGAATGAGTTGTGTGTAAAGTACTCAGAGGAATGCCTGGCACATGATAGGCACTAGTAAGTGTTAATCATTATCAGTACTAAATAAATGTTACTACTTGTAATTATTATGAATATTATCACCAATTATGGATGAGGAAACTGAGGCACAGAGAGTTGAATCACCTGCCTAAAGTTTCACACCAAAGGTTCAAAGCCAGGTCTCCAGCCTAGGCACTGAGACCTCAGGGCCCTTATTCTTCCTCTTGAGTGCCCTCCCATGCTGAGCAATGTGGGAGCTACAGCTCTTTCCCTGAGCTTCTGGCAGCCCAAGCCATGAAGAATTCCCAAGCCCAAGGCCTGGTAGATAAGAACACTAGTTCCTACAGGAAGGATAAATAGTCCCTTTTTGGACCCGAGAGAATTTTCTTTTATGGTACCCATCAAATACAGCAGCAGAATGAAATAAGTCCTCAAAAGCCCAGCAGTTAATGAGCTTTGGGGTCTTCAAGGGATGTGATCCTGTCCCTTCATGGAGATAAGACAGCCTGACAGAGCATGTATCTGCAAAGTCAATAATGTGGGGGCCAGTATGGAATCATCTTTCAACGTATTTGTGAAGTGTCCCCTGGGTGCTGGGAGGTGCTGAGGACATAGACAAGGCCCTGCTTTCCTGGAGCCAACACTGGGATCTGGACAGTGGCTGATAGACCAGGAAACAAAGTAGATCCGGTAATTCAGAGTGAAAAACACTATACAGAGAACATATTCAGGAGAGGACTGTGCCTTAAGGGCTCCTTGTCCTGGAGAGGGGGCTGTTATAGACAAGATGGGCAGTGCAGGCCCATCTGACCCTTGGAGGAGGGTCCTGAGCATGGTGACAATGCTGGCCACTGAGCAGAAATTTCCAGGCAGAGGAGGCAGCGTGTTCAAAGGCCTGGCATCAGAGGAGTTTGGTGTCCTGGGGCAGACTAAATATTTTGGGAGTGGGGGTTGTATTCACAACCCTTGGGAAATGTAGAAATGATTCTTAGCCTATGGCATGGAAATATGTGGTGAGCTGGATTTTTCCTTCACTGCCTTAGAGGACCACAGAGGCCAATGAGTAAGCAGCAGAGGCCACAGGGCTAAGTTCTGACCATGCAGGTGATCACTGGGGGGTTCACAAGAGGTGTCACCTGAGTCACAGCATATGAAAATGCAGAGTCAGGAGCAGGGCGAGGTACTTGCAGCTTCCTGTCACTGCTTACAATGAGAACAGTGGCTAGAGAAGGTGGAAGGGGTTATGAGAGTTGGAGGACTAGTTGATGGGATGGATGTAAAAAGTGGCCTAGAGCAGACTCCAGGACTTTTGGCCTGTCTGGAATCACCAGAAATATTGATGTTTCCTCACCAAGGTGCACAGGGAAAGGGAAGACTGGAAGCAAGGGGAACCAAGTTCCCCTCGGGACGTGTGAAATGTGAGATGTTTTTTGGATATCCATGCAGGTGGTTTGAATATCAAGCCTTCCACATGCCGGTTGTATTTGTTTATATGTTACATTTTCCTTACGAAAATTTTGAATCTACACAACAGTAGAGAGAATAGCAAAACCAGCCTGAACACGACATTGTCCTGCTTCAGCTATCCCTTTTGTTTTCTCAGTTGGTGGTCCTGAAACCATGGAGGGGGCATAAGGAGAGGAGGGGTGTCTTTGTTTAGGGCCTGTTCCCCTAGGACTTTGCAGTTCAGAGCAGGGCAAGGAAGAGTGGCCAGCAAGAGGAGAGAATTGTCCAGGGTTGCACATCATTGGGAAGCGAGGGGGTTGAGGGTTATCTGGTGAGAGGAGAGCTGAAAAAAGAACCTTTGGCCTGGGTGAGAGGTGAACTAGGCAGTCATCATTCAGGAGCAGGGGGAGGAGGGAATCCAGGTGTAGTATGAAGATGGAGATGAGGGGTTGTTAGTAATGGTTATGATTATCCTTTGAGAAATTTTCTCAGAGGTGGCAGCTGGAGGGGAATAGCAGAGTTAAGAGAGTTGTGTGCTGGAGGTAAGTGATTTACAGGATGACTACCAGTTCATGGAAGTGACTGCTCATACTGTTGTTGGCAAACAGAGAATAAGTTTACGAGGAAAGTTCTTAGTGAGGCAGGATGTAGGAACAAGTGTTCCAGACAAGGCTGGGAGCCCCCCTCGCCAAGCAGTCCCACTTGGAGAGTCCAGGGGACTGGCAGGTTTGGTTGGGGGAGAGGTGGTACTGCTCTTCTGGTAACATCTCAGTAAAATAAAAGCCAGGTCATCTGAGGATTGTGAGTCCTGGGAGGAAGTGTTGGAAGTGAGAGGAGAGATGGGAAGGTTGATGTGGCCATGCAGGCAGCAGGGATACGCAGCAGGAGGGCAAAGTGGTATGTTCTGCAGAGGACTAACACCAGAGTGGGGATGACGGCCAGGACACCAGTGGTCGAAAGGAAGACACTGCATGGAAAAGTAGACCCAGGGTGGGGAGCCAGGTTCTCAGAAGGCCTGTGTAGGAGCATATCCAGAGGGGCGTCCAGGGCCCATAGGGGGCTCCTCACCGCAGCCTGCACATGTGCAAGGAACCTCACACAGTCATATGAGCAGTGTGTGTCTGGGGTGTGCATTTCTACATGGAGAGGCCTAGGGGACAGAAAGGACACCAGAGGGTCCTGAGCAGGGAACAGGTTTGGAAGGGTTCCGTTCTGTTACTGCTTCCTCACTGTCCTCATCCAGGAACCCCCCACCTCCTTCACTCTGCCCAGAGGGGCTAAAGAGCCGGAACTTCCCCAGAGAGGTTCGCCAGAAGCTGTACGACTTCGCTTTGGAGGTTAGCACCAACCCCAGCAAAGCTGAAAGGGTAAGAATGGAGAGCCAAGAGCCCAGGGTGCTTGTGGTCTCAGTCTATCCTCGAGCTCCTCCAGATAGGGATCCCCTCCAGGCTGTCCTGCATGCTATATAGGGAGTTAATTTCTCACATGGGTGCATGACATCGTATGTATGTGTGACTCCGAAGGTGTCAGGCCCCAAAGTGATGTGTTATGGGCATCCACAAGCTGAGATACTATCCCGTAAATAGTAGTTCTGTGCCAGGCATGGGGTGCAGGTCCATAGGCGCCTCCCCTCCAAGGGCTCAGAGCAAGAACCACCTACCCCCCACAGGGGTGGCTGTGCAGATGGCCTGGTCAGGGCCTGTGTGTCTGGCTCACACTGACCACACTCGGCCTCCTGAACTCAGGAGATGTTCCTCTATCTAATGTCCCAAGCATCATTGCTGCTGCTAGAGTGGTTAGGTTGGGCTTCTGTCCCCTTACTGGGTGGAAATGAGTTATCAGAGCCACTTCTGTGCACCTCTGTGATGAAGGAATGGAAGCAGGTTTAGAAGTTTTGGTGTTTGGGAGCAGGAGAACTTGGCGTTGGAGACGAGCTTGACCACTGAGCAGGTGTACAACTGGTTTGCCAATTACCGACGGCGCCAAAGGGCCCTTCCCAAGCACGTGGAGCCAGCTCAGAAGGCCATGGCAGAAGACTCCAGTGTAAGAGAGAGGTGTCCTGACATGCTGCAGCCCTCAGGCGACTCTCAGGTTGACTCTGAGTTTGTGGACAGGCCTCAGTGGTCAGGTGAGTGGCCTGAGGGCTTTCCCATCCTGCTTGTAGTTGAGGGATTGATTTCTGACAAGGACTAGGCCAGAGTAAGGTCACTCTGGTTACAGAGACACTTCGCCTTCTACCCCCCAATCAGTAGGTCAGGGCTTCCCTTGAGGAGAGCAAGAGCACCGGGACTGAGGGCCTAAGCGGGGCTGTGGCTACTCTCAGTATTTTCAAGGTAGTCAGGGCCAGGAGTTAGGTTGGAGATCAGGGCATCATGTGGCTAGAGGAGGAGGTGGGAGAGTACATTTGAGAAGTAAACTAAGCACAAGGATTTTGGGTGTCCTGAGTTTGTAATTATGGATTGTTGGTTCAGACCAAAGACAGGCCAAAGGACAAACAGAATACTGGGATGACCCAGTGGTGACACCGTTTTTTAGCTGCTCTTACGTGCTAGGAAGGAGGCTGGGATGGGGAGCACCACTAAGCCTCCCCTCCCATCTGATCTACTTTCAGAGGGACATGAGAAAAATGGGCCCCCACAGTCTCCAGAGGCTATCCAAAAACCATGGGAGCTGCTGGCCTTGGCCCCAGACTTCACAGAAGATGAGTCAGTCTCTAAGCCACTGGTTTCCAGGTACTGTCATTCCCATGGCCTCCCTCCTTAGGTGGAGATGAGTGTGTAGAGTGGGCGTGAGAATGCCAGAGCCCAGACCCTGGACCAGGTCAGATCCCAGGGTAGGGGGAAGCTACCAGCAAGGAGCCCACATTGAGGACTGAGCTGGAAGGGGAACAGGGAGCAGCTGTCTCCAACCCGGTAGTTCCCAACCTTCCTAATACTGTGACCCTTTAATTCAGTTCCTGTGGGTCGCGACCCACAGGTTGAGAACCGCTACTCAAACCCCACACTTGCTCCCTGCAACCCAATTCGATAGCTGAATTCGTGTCTGTTTTAGAGAATGGAGTGAATAAACTTAGGAAAAACATGTAGACCTACCACTTAAAGAAAGCTGTCATAGTAGTTTACTGTGCATAGTATTTGGTCTGTTTTGCATTTCACTGAGTTGGTAATAGCTAACATCTCTCAAATCCCTGCTGCACACTGCTGCTGTTTGAGCATCTTCCCTGCACTCCACACTCTTCCTATGACGAGGCACAAACCTGATGTAAGGATAAGAAAAGTGCATGCTGGTCAGCATGGAGCTGGGTCCATGCAGGGCTGGCCCACATCTTGTGTGACCATCGCACCATGCACATGTCTGCTCTTCTTTTCTGTATACCATTAATGACATCAGCATCTCTCCTGACACCCCCTGTGCCTAGTTCATATCCCGGCCAGGCTCTGCCCAGGTGTATGACCCTAGGCAAGTTTCTGTGACTTCTCACCTATGTAAAGGGGATAACCCACCATGAGGGTTATAGTGAAGATTAAAGGGGAATGGCTACAAAGCCTGGGAGTACCATTGAGAGGAAATAAGGATTCATGGAATATTAATTGTTTAAATTGTCAACTGCTGTCTAATACTCCTTTTGGATCAACTGTGATTTATTCATTCAGCTATTCCGCTCTTGCAGTTTTCAGTACTATAGAATAATACATCATTGAAGGACATTGTAAATAAATGGTTAATGTATTTTAGGTTTCCAGTAATAGTCTTTATTAGGTGTCTTTGGGAGTCATGCTTGTTAGAGCTCAGCCATAGTCCTTGCAGCCTTAGGGAGAACCGTGTAGGCAGTGTGATCAGTGACGTAATGGGCCCCATGGGCTCCAGTGGTTCCATTGAGATAAGCACCCACATTCTTGAACTTGACTGAAGTCCCTTTGTAGGTGACCCTGCCCAGCAAGAGATGGTGTTCACTATGTCACCCAGGTCTCTGCAGGGTGGTGAGATGTTCCAGGAGGGGCTTAGCCACAGTTCTGCAACTCTTCCCTGTATCAGCCATGGCCCGGGCCTCTGCCCTCTGGCTGCTGGAAGCAACACGCTGGACCCCACTCTGGCTGCCCCTGAATCGTGGCTGATGTCCCTTGCATTGGCATCTTCCAAGGAAGTTCCCTTCCAGACTGGACAGCTGGTCCACAGTCATGGGCTTGATTTCATGATGTGTCCTGCAGATGCTTCTGTGACCGTTTCTATTGCTGCCCTTGGCAATCCCAGCCCTACAGGTGAGTCCACTTTGGCCAGACTGTGAGTTTCTATACTAGATGCTGTAACTACTTGGGTCTTTTTTGAGGGTGTGGAAGTGTGGGTAGGGCTAAGACAGCAGTTCTCAACTTGTGGGTCACAACCCACAGGAACTGGATTTAAGGGTCGCAGTATTAGGAAGGTTGAGAACCACTGGGCTAGGACTTTCTGTTTGAATCCCTGGTGTTTGATTAGACCTAGAACCAGTTCACCCAGAACCCAGAGACTCTTTCTACAAACATCCTGGATTATTTCCCATTTATTTTATTTTGAAAAACATATGCACATGACTGAAAAATATGACAGTGAGGAAGGAATTAAATTGAAACCACTGCCTCCCTACAATCCCCACACTAGAGCACCTAACTTACTTGTTAACACCTGGTGCAATAGAGGAGAGCTAAAATGCCCAAATGTACTCCACCCTCAGCCCATGGTGGAAATATCACTATTTTACTTTCTTTCTTGGTTATCATTTTAGCTATAAGTACATTTAAAGAATATATACTTAGAGATATATTTTGTCCATAATAATACAACAATATCTTATGACTTCTCACCTTTAAGGATATATTGACACTACGAATTCATCTATATTTCTTAGTATGGCTATATATCTTTCCAGATTTTGTTTTCTTGGAGTTTCTAATTGTCTTTTTTTTTTTTTTTCACATTGCTTTTGTCACACTTTTACACCTTCCAGCATTTCAAGCATCTCTCCAAGTGGCATCTCTAGGCCTGGGTGTCACTGTCATCCACAGAGTTCCCCTTTACTGCCTCCCTAGGTTTGCTGCAGTACTTCCTGAATTGCAGGTCTTGTTCTTTCTTTATTTGATTTCTTTGTTTTGTTAGCAACTTTCTTCAGGTACCTTTGCGAGAAGGAATGCCTGCAAGATAAATTTTCTGAGTCCTTGCATGTTCTAAAAATGGCTTTAATCTGCCCTTACATTTGATTAACAATTTGGCAGGGAAATAATTCTGAGTTGAAAATACTTCCCCCCCTCAAAAAAAAAATACTTTTCCCTCAGAAATGTGAAGGCATTGTTTTTTGTGTATATATTTTTTGTTTGTTTTTTTGCAGCACTCAGTATTATTAAATCAGATGTCATTCTGTTATTTATTCCTTTGCTGATAATACTTTTTACTTTCTGGAGGGGCACTGGGTCAGGTAGGAGGGCTTTGTTAGCCTTGCCCCCAGCCCATTGTTTTCTGTCTGAGATCAGGGCCATCTTAATGCAAGTTTTACAGCCTGGTAGACTTGGAGCAGAAAAGGACTTGCCCTCTGAGGTCACTTTGCTCATAAATATGTATCAATCCAGAAGTGTCCACATCCATAGTAACTTGTCTTTAAGCATGAAAGATGCTGAGATACTCCATGGAATACTCTAAGCAGAGAAAAAGTCAAAGGGCAGGAGAGGGTAGTAACAGCTACATCTTGGTGAAACCTAAGGTAAGAGGTAGAAACAGAAACCAGCAAGGGTTTCTGAACCTGCTGTGAACAGTCACAAGAGAAGACGGAGGGGATGTGGCATGTCCTCCCATCAATAGGAGGGACCTCGCTACAGACTGACTCCCACTCTCTGGTGCTGGAGGTGCATGAGGTCCAGAATGACAAAGCACAATTTGAAGTGAACAGATTTGTTTTGGTGCCTGGAAGCCTGGAAAGGCCATGAAGATTGAGTTTTGTAATGGTTTCTTCCTCATACAGGGAGGCTGAGGCCCAGGGTCGCAGTTTAGTTCACAGAGCACAGACTGCTGGGCTGGATGCTGCAGCCACCTCCCTGCTTTGAGGTCTTGGTTGTGCACACGTGGGCTGTGCTGTCTCCTGCCAGTGGCTGTGTAATTTCATTACATGCAGGATTTGCTGACTCGCCAAGCAGCATTCCCCAGAGTGTGCCCCCAGAGCAGGGTCCAGGTACCAGAAGTGAATGTGCAGAGCCACAGGCAGGCAGCTTCCTGGTGACACAGCCCCCACCACAGGCTCCTGAATTCATTGTCTCCCAGAGGTAAGCGCCAAAAGGCCACGGGCCAGATGACGCTTTCTGCTTGTGGGGAGATGGGTTAATGCTCGGTTTATGAACTTGCCATCTCAGACTGTGCAGGTTGAGTTTTTTCCTTATGGGTTTCTGAAAATCATAACAGTCCTCCTTAGTCTGCATCTAACAAAAATAGGGCAGTTTTCCCTCGAACAAAAGAGCACCCCAAAACTTCCGAGCAGAAATAGGCATCCTGTTCTCTGGATGTGCTTAGGACTAAGCCCTTCTTCCACAAAATTATCCTGGACCCAGCAGCCTCTTCCTGGCATTTTATTTTCCCCAGAGAAAAGCTTTCAGTTTTCAAGCAGCATCAAGATCCTGATTTTATATTCTAAACTGATGTTTTAAAGGAACTTGGGAGGGTCTTGAACAGCTTAGATGCACATTTGCTGTTGGTGGTGTTAATGCCCTGGACTGTCAGAATGTAGTGAGTTTGACTGGGGCCTCTGGGGCCATCACTTCAGGTGGGAGCCTGTGGAGGCAGATGAATGGAGGAGTGTGGGAGGGTGTTCTGGAGTCCTCTGGGGGAAGAGGGGATCTCCATTGCCAGTCCTGTTCCAATGGACAGCACATCCTATCTTGGAGCAGAGCAAGTCCCCAGGTTACAGGGTCTCTCATCTGGGAGCAAGACTAGGTTAATGCAAGACAGGTACCTACAGAGGACAAAATTATGGGGGTATGTGCAAGAAAAGGGGTAAAAAGCTCCCAAATCACATGCTCTGAAACAGCCAGATTGTGAGAAAATCCTTACCACATAGATTGACTCTTTTTTCCATTTGCGGCCTGGAGCTGAAATCAGGCAAGTGCTGCCAAAGCCACAATGTCCCTGTGGCTCATGTGGCCTCTCCACATGACTGTCTCAACCCTTTCTCTCACTCCCCCAACTCTAGTGCCTCTTGCCCTTCATTCTGAGGGCCTTGATTCCTTCTTTAAAGACACTTTCTCTGAGATGTGACTGGCACACAGTAAACTACACAAGTCCAGACAGAACAGCTGCTAGTTTTCTCCATATAAACCACCACGAGGTCACGACTAATGAAGATCATGAATTCACTCTCCTCCCACCCTTACCTGTCACTTCCTACCCTGGGATCAAAGATCTGTTTCTGTTACTAAATATTAGCTACATTTTATTGAATTTTATGTAAATATCATCATAGCAGTGGAAGCTCCATAGTTGACACCTCCCTACATTGACCCCCTGAAGTTGATGGAATTTCCATAGACTGAACATGCACCACCTGTACTGAGGCCTAGTTCCTTAGGTTGACCACTTCCTATTGTTGACCAGTTTGTTACAGTTCCTTGAGTGGCCAACTTACAGAGGTTCAGCTGTAGTACGGACTCCAGGCTTTTTTGCCTTGTCCTGGTCTATTTCTTTCACTCAACATAACTCCTTCCTTGTTGCTGAGAACTCAACATTTCATTCCTACTCAGAGATTCACCCTGTTTTGAGGTATCAATAGTTCATTCCCTTTTACTGCTGAGCTATATCCCAAGGTGTGACTGCACCACATTTGTTTACCTGTTCTCCTATGGGTGGGTGTTTGGGTGTTTCCATTTTGGGGCAACTATAAGGCTGCTGTGAACATCCTGTGCGTGTGTAACCTGCACACTTGTCCTCCTTTCTTGTGATACATACCCAGCATGTCACATGATAGGCATGTGCTGGCCTTCTATAGGAATCACCACCGCTACCCTGAGTGACTGACTGTACCTGCCCATTCCCATTCAAAGCTCTCTCTTCTGCTCTCTGATTTGGCCTTAATGGCCTCGCGGCTCCTCACTCCAGACCTGTTTCTTCTACACCGGCGGTTCTCAACCTGTGGGTCGCAACCTGTAAGAACTGTATTAAAGGGTCACGGCATTAGGAAGGTTGAGAACCGCTATTCTACACAGTCTCCTCTCTATATTTCTGCTCACCAGTTCCCTCTCTGTGAGCCTGCCTGACACCCTTGTTGACCTCTGTAGCCCACCGAGTGACCCCACTCATGTGTAATTCCCCTCAGCCCTATGTGTATGTGAGCGCCCTGTAAGAAGAGTGTTCACAGTCTGTACCAAGCACTGAGAATGGCTCTTGATGGATAGGAAGACAACTGGGTGGATCTTGTCACCCAGTGTCCCCTGAGACAGAGCCTGTCCTAACACCATCATATATATCCAGCCCTCCAGAGCTGCCTCCAGCCCCGCCTACCTTTTCTGGCCCTGTGTCTGCCATGGAGCTGAACCAGCCCCTGCCCTCTAGCCAGGTGAGGCCTTCTTACAAGTACCATGTGTTTCCCTCTTACCCCTACCTCTGCAGCTCATACACTGAAGAGGGCTCAGGCACTGTGCTTCAGTGAATAAACCGAGCAGAACTGAGCAGGACAGGGATGATTCATGGGGACCTCCTAGGTCCCCTAGCATTAGCAGACTGGGACCTGGGGTGGGGGTGCTGTGGGACAGCTTTCCCCCCTGAGCCCACAGTGGGAGAGTCTTTATAGGTCCAGAGGAGCCCAGGTGGGAAGTAGACTGGCAGAGGCTGTCTCTGTGTATAATGCTGTGTCTTCCAGGTGCAGTGGCCTGATGGCCAGGCCTCCTGTGACGCCTTTTGGGGAGCCAGGATGCTCCTTGAGTTGTCAGGAAGCAGCCTGGCCTGACCTGTCCCCCAGGAGCCAGGACAGGACCCAGAAGGATTATCTGGCCTTCAACACGGAGTTTTATTCTGAATAAACCACAGAGGTCCCCAACAGTCCCCCAAAGGGTTCTGCTGAGAAGCACTGAGAAATTCCCAGCCCTCTACTACATTTGTAGAGTTTTGTTGTCAGCTTCTTATGATGGAGGAGGCATTTGAGAAATGTTCGTGAAACTGAAACCAGAGGTGGGTCTGTCCACTTCAGCAACAATGGATGAGAATCCAGCAAGCTGTGTGCAGTGAAGCCTTTCTACAGATAGCAGCATGTTCCACTGCTAGCTGTCTTCCCGCCTGCCCATGCCCAAGGCTGGACTTCTCCACCTCTGTTATGTTTGTAGGAGAGGTGTGGGAAATGCCCTCCCTGATTCTGGGTCTTGAGGACTAGGAGGCAGGCCTGATTATAGACAGCCCAGGCATGGGGAACAGGGTGTATTTTCACTCAGGTTTATAATTCACTATGTTTGTGAAACAATTGTTGTATTCAATTAAAGTTTAATGTTTGAACTCCCCCCTTTTATTCATTTAACTATCTGTCCACATCAAAGTATAGAGATTAACACAATCTCAGGTTAGAATTTCCTGATGGCATTAGTACTTTATTGTTGAACTGTGGATTATTTCTAATGTGTCTGTTTTACCATTTGTATAAAGCAGACTTAAGGTGGTCATCGCTATCTTCTTCCCTTCTCCCTTTACCTAGCTATTTTCTCAGCATAAATTCCTAGAAGATGAATTTCTCAGTGTGGTAGCCTTTGGGGTAGACTGGATTCTAGGGTGCTCATCTGCTCACATGCCCATCTCAGAGCTGGGCTGGAGGTGGGCTGGGCAGGGATCAGCAGCCCTTGACCCACAGAAAACAGACCTGCCCCTGCCTTCAGCTGAAGGCAGCGCCGAAGCTGGCCTGTGAGAGACACGGGCACAGAGATCTTCCTTCCTGTAGCATCACGGGGGTAACAGAATCCAGAGCCATGGCCGGGAGACCAGAAGGGGGGTATGGCAGGGAGAACGTAAACCTCAGGGTCCCACATCTGGAAGCCATTGCACTACTCACCTGTGGCCCAGGCAATTTATGATCCAGGAGCAGGAAGAGGAGGAAGGCACTGGGACTCCAGGCCTCCTGAGGGCTCCAAGCCCTGAAGTTGTGCTCCCAGCATGGTGTGCAGAGTGGAGGGGAAGGTTACCTGCCTACTTGACATTAGGGGACTAGGGGTCTCACAACCCCCATCAGACTGGCTCCCCTAGACTCAGAGGGTGACTCTTCCAGGAAGCTAACTGAGCTCTGGGCCCATCTCAGCTTAGCCTGTGGCCTTTCCTGCAACCAGCAGAATCCAGAGACCTGGCAAGGAGGAGCCTAGGTGGTAGCCTCGGTGGCAGCTGGTGACACAGGCATAGCTGCATGATGACCTGCAAGGCATTGTACTTTTGTCCTTGGCAGGCAGCAGGCTCTGTCCTGAAAGTTTTGAGAACCCTGAGTTGGCTAGCTACATCCTATCCATTTGGGGCAAAATGGACTAAAATCTCTGGAGCTGACCCCTAGCTGAGCCTGGACCTCCCAAGAAGGAGCACCATGCAGTGGTCAGAGGGCCTGTCTAGGTGGAGACTGGGGCCCCTCCTTACTTCCCTCCACTCATTACCTGTGGGGAGAAGCCTCTGCCCCCAGCATCCTGCTCACAGACCCCTTGGCCCCTCTCCCCTTTCCAGTTTTACCTCTGGCCTCTCTGAGAGTTGTGGCCACTCGGCCTGTTCTGCCAGCCTGGGCCCAGAGGCCACTGGGAAGACCGCTCTCTGTGCCTTCCTGAGGTACCTTTCCTACTGATATTAAAAGGGACATGATGGCTATTCCAAAGTGATGATGGCTGGGGAGGTGTGAGGGGAGGGATTGGCCAGCTCTGGGCTCTCTGGGCTCCTGGAACACAGAGGCCCTGCGTAAGCTCCAGAGATGCTGCCCCTCCTGTCCTCATCTTTCCACTGGCCCAGGAAGGTGAGTGTTGACTCCCAGACTGAACAAGAAGTGACCACCGAGATGTGGTCATGTCCTGCAAAGGACCCTACTTCTGTCCTTCATGCTGTCCTGGGTGGGCTTGAGGAGATGGCTCAGTCTGGAGAGAGTAAGGACAGAGCACAAAGGGTCTGCATTGGTCACCAAGGGCTGCTGTAACAATGTGCCACACACTGGGAGGGTCAGGACAACAGAGAAGTGTTTGTTTCACAGATTTGTCATTTTGAAGGTCTGAACTGAGTCATGCTCTGTCTGAAGGCTCTAGGTTCTATTCTAGCCTCTCTGCAGTTCTGGTAGTTTGGTCATGACAGCAAAGCTCCAATTTGTCCAAGCCTTCTTCCCTTTATGTTTCTGTGTCCAAATTCTCCCTTTTTATAAGGGCAGGATTACTACGTATAGTGGATCAAGCCTGACCCTAGTGATTTCATTTTAACTTGATCATCTACAAATATCCTATTTCCATGTAAGTTCACATTCATGTAAGGTAGTGCATTGAGAGTTCAACATATGAACTTGGGGGACACAATTCAGCCTGTAACAGTGTCTCTGCCTTTGCTAGTCATTTCCACATCCCTGCTATCCCCAGGCGCTGTGGCCCTCCCAGGTTGGGTGCTCAGACCGATCACAGCAGGAGTTGACTGCTGGCCTATCCCAGGGTGCCCCATTCCCTTCTAAGTGCCCAGGTGGGTCAGACTGCTGGGCTGGAGGCTGGTGCTGGTATCCCCCATCCAGTGAGGGCTGCCATGAGACTGTTCTGGGGTTGGGGATGCTGAAGATAGGAGAACGTGAAGGCTGGTCTATCTCTGGGCACTAAGCCATAAAAGCCCCTCTCCTCGGGCCTCCCCTTGCTCCCTGTGGCTTGGGTAGAATGAACTATTTGCAGCCCCAGGACCCCCAAAACAAAAGCCCCTTCTGGCACAGATAAGCATCTTTCTATTCCTGTGTGCTTAGGGGGGAGGGCCAAGATTTTGGGGGGAGCTTCAGTGGAGCCAGATCCTGGTCAGCAGGGCTAAGGCAAGCCCCAGAATGTACCTTTAGCAGAGAGTAGGAATGTTGTGAAGGGAAGCAATGTTCAGCATCTTCAGCTCTAACCAAGCACAAATCCACTTCTGGAGCCGACCTCTGGGGTACCCTGGGCTGGCATGTTATAAGTGTGTTTGCATGGCTCATGAGGCTTAATGTGGGACTCGGGCCACTGCATGATCAGACAAGTGATCCCCCTAGCTGGGACACATCTCCAGTATGGACTGGACAGATGTTTATTTGAGTCACAAACAGCAGGCTAAGGGAGCATCACAGAGAGAGGGCTCACCCTGGTGAGGAACACTGAAGATGGGACTTTCATTTTATTGAGGTAGAATTCACACCACCTCTTAATTCCAAAACATTTAATTGCCCCCAAAGAACATCCCCTATCCACTAAGCAATTACTGCCCAATCTGCCCCCCTACCCTGGAAACCACTAATCTATTAATATCTATCTACTAAGAGATGGGGCCTCACTATGTTGCCAAGGCTGGACTCAAACTCGGGCTCAAGCAGTCCTCCTACCTCAGCTTCTGGAGTAGCAGGGACTATAGGTGTGCATCACCACGCCTAGCTCTCTGCTGAGAGGTTTTTGAGGTTCCTCTACATTGTACCTCAGTCCTTTCTATGAATGCATATTATTTGGATATATCACATTATACTTGTCCATATCATTTGTCCACGTTGATGGATATTTGGGTTGTTTCTACCATTTTGCTATTGTGAATAGTGCTACTACAAGTGTTCATGGATAAGTTTTTGTTTGAATATCTGTTTTCATGTATTTTGCGTATTATATCCAGAAGTAGAATTGTTGGATTCTATAAGTCTGTGGTTAGCTTTTTGCAGCACCACAGCAGCTACATCCTTTTATATTCCCATCAACAGAGGTCATATTTCTCCACTTCTTCACAAGTTTCTGGGGTTTTTGTTGTTTTAGCCATTCAGTTGGGTTTGAAGTGTTCTCTCATTTGGTTTTGATTTGTGTTTCCCTAATGGCTAGTGATGTTGAGCATCCTTTCATGTGCTGTTATCTTTGGAGAAAAGTCTCTTCAAGTTCTTTGTCCATTTTTAAAATTTGTTGTCATTTTGTTGGGTTCTAAGAGTTCTTTATATAGTCTGGATAATTGACCCTTATCACATATGACTTGTATTTTTTCTCCCATTTTGTTGGCTTTCTTTTCACTTTCTTGATAGTGTCCTTTGATGCCTTAAATTTTTAATTTTGATAAAGTCCGATCTATTATTTTTGTTTTATTTCTTGTATTTTTGGTGTCAGACCCAAGAAATCATTACCAAATCCAGCACCAGTAAGTACATGAAAAGGTGTTCAACATTACTTACCATTAGGTAAATGAAAATCAAAACCACAATGAGATACCATTTGGTACCTATGAGAATAGCTATTATCAAGGGGGAAAAAAATGGAAGCATACTATTGTTGGCACATATGTGGAGATTAGAACCTTCATGCATTGCTGATGGAAGGCAAAATGACAGTGGTGATGGCTGCACAATAATGGGAATGTACTTAATGCCACTTTACTATACATTTAAAAAGGTTAAAATGGTGTATTTTAATACCATATTTTTTATATCACACACAAAATCTTCCTCAGAACTGGTCCTGAAATAGCTCCATGGGTGATGAAAGAAAACTCTTCTCTCTGGACGCTGAGAAGTAGTAGCCTTTTCCTTCATACTGGTACTACAAAACCCAGCTACTTCCACACACACCCAGCATGATCTCACCAACTACAGGGAGTCCCCTGATACCTGACCCATTTGTGCTTCCCTCCTTCATCTTATTCTCCTATTTAATTCATTCCCCGCCCTCCTACAAACCACTGTCAATCATACACTCTGATTATTATCTCTGCAGTCTCTCCTTCTCTACAGTAATGGAGATCTTATAGTTTGTAGCTTCTTCAGACTGGCTTCTTTCACTTAGGAATATGCATGTCAGATTCATCCATATCTTTACATGGCTTCATAGCTTTCTCTTGCTAAATAGTATTACATTGCATGGAAGTACCCCACCATGATTATTCATTTACCTAGATTCCTTAAAATATTTGGCCATTATGAAGAGAGCTGCTATAGATAACTGCATACTGGTTTTTGTTTGAATCACACTCCTAGGTTTTTCAAACAGATATCTAAATACCTAGAAGTATAACTGGTTGGTCATATACTGAGGCTATGGTTTGTTTAGGGGAAAAATGTCACACTGCCTTCCAAAGTGGCTTCCACCAGCAATGAATGAAAGTTTCTGCTGCAATTGCTATGGTTTTAAAAATTTTAGCCATTTTTTTTAAACTTTTTTTTTTTTTTTGCAGTTTTTGGATGGGGCTGGGTTTGAACCCGCCACCTCCAGCATATGGGGCCGGCGCCCTACTCACTGAGCCACAGGTGCCGCCCAATTTTAGCCATTTTAATAGATGTGCAGCGCTATCTCATTATTTTAATTTGCTTCTCCTTCATGACAAGTATTATTGAGCATTATTTTCCTTGTTTATTTACCATCTGTGTATCTTTGTTAGTGAGATGTTTATTCATATCTTTACAAATTCCTCTTTTTTTTTTTTTTTAAGAGATAGGCTGTCACTCTGTCACCCAGGCCAGAGGGCAGTGGTATGATCTTAGCACACTGCAGCCTTAAAATCTTGGGCTCAAGCAATCCTCCCACCTCAGCCTCTGGAGTAGCCAGAACTATAAGTGTGTGCCACAACACCCAGCTTTTTTATCCATTTTAAATTGAGTCATTTATCTTCTTGTTGAGTTTCAGTTTCTTTACAAGTCCTTTTTCAGATGTGTTTTTCAGATCTTTTCTCTCCATCTATGGCTTATGTTTTTGTTTCTCACCAGGATCTCTCAGAGTAAACATTTCAATAGTGTACATGATCAAGTTTTTTCATAGGATGGCTTTTGGTATTGCACCTAAAAAGTCATCACCAAATCCATGAAGATTTTCTTCTGTTTTCTCTTTCTGTAACTTTTACAATTTTGCATTTGAAAATTTAAGTCTGTGGACTATAAATTTTGTGTCTATTTTCATCTCTTTCACATATGGTTTTCAAGTGTTCTGTTGCCACTTGTAGAACAGACTTTACTTTCTCCATTGAATTTTCTTTGTCCCTTTGACAAAATCAACTGCCTATATTTACGTGGGTCTATTTTTTGGTTCTATTTGGTTCCATTTTTCTATTCACCCATTCTTTTGCCAATATTACATTCTCTTCATTACTTTAGCTTTATGATAAGTGTTCAAATGCAGATTTTTAAGTCTTGTTCCCTTTATGTGTTCTAGGTTTAAAAACAATTCGTCTTTACCTTTAGTGGGCATTTAATTGATATTTCACTGAATTTGTCAATCAAATTAGAATTGTAATTTTATGGGCCAGGTGTGATGGCTCATGCCTGTAATTCTAGCACTCTAGGAGAACAAAGCAGGTGTATTGCTTAAGCTCAGGAGTTCAAGACCAGCCTGAGCAAGAGTGAGACCCAGTCTTTACTAAAAATAAAAAAACTAGCTAGGGATGGTGGCACACACCTGTAATCCCAGCTACTCGGAGGCTGAGGCAAGAGGATCTCTCAAACCCAAGAATTTGAAGTTGCTGTGAGCTATGACACCATAACACTCTATCTAGGGTGATAGAGACTCTGTCTCAGAAAAAAACAACAAGAATTGTAATTGTAACTGTAATAATTATACTACTCCTGAATAAGGAATATGTCTGCCTTTATCTTTGAGACAGAGTCTCACTATGTTGCCCTTGGTAGAGTGCTGTGGCGTCACAGCTCACAGCAACCTCAAACTCTTGGGCTTAAGCGATTTTCTTGTCTCAGCCTCCCAAGTAGCTAGGACTATAGGCAGCCACCACAATGCCCAGCTATTTTTTGTTGCAGTTGTCATTGTTTAGCTGGCCAGGGCTGGGTTCGAACCCGCCAGCCTCGTTGTATATGACAGGCACCATAACCACTGTGCCACAGGCGCCAAGCCTATCTCTGCATTTATTTACATTTAATTTCACTCAACTGTGTTTCAGGGTTTTCTAAATGTGTATTTGTATATATTTTATTAGATTTACACTTAAGCACTTTATTTTTGTATGCTAATGTAAATGGTATTTTTAACATTGAAAAGTCCAACAATTCCTACACATTATTTCTGATATATAGGAAATCACTTGACTTTTGTCTTTTGCCTGTTTATCAACTTTGCTTCTTATTATCTCCACCCATTCCAATTAGGACATGGGATGGTGGATCTAGTTTTATTTTTCAACAGTATAGCATAGGACCACCAGAACACTGAATTTCAGGAATTCACCAGGAATGCAGGAGAGGGAGCATGGCTACTACTAAGCAAGAAGTGCCAAGCATTCTGCACGGTACCCTGGCAAGGGGGCAAAGGGCATACAAACTTGTTCCCATGGCCCACATGAAACATCTGCATTCTACTCACAGACATCTGGGCTATATCCATAGTGAGGTCCAGAGCTTCATTATCCTTAGGGCAGAGACACAGTGCAGACCAGAACTTCATTCTCAAGTCTAGCCTGGGAAGATACCACCATAGCTTCAGAACACATGCGGGCCATGTGAAAAAAAGATGAGAAAAACTGGCCCTATCTGTGAATGCTGAGGAGGGAGTTTTGCTCTGTGCTTAACTTCCTCCTGTAATATTTTAGCAAAACTTATTTTTACAACAGTATCCATTTATTGAGGTCATGACTGCTCATCTTTACAGCATGCCAAGCTACATTTTATACATTTGGGTTGTTTCTAGGGATAAATCCCAGTACAAACAAAGGACACACACTGTGATACAACTTCAGAATGGTCCTGGGGAAAGTTGAAGATGAGTAGAGGAACTATGGACTCCCCGGAGCCTAAGGGAAAGGGCCAATGTATATCATGTATGCTCGCTTTTATTAATGTTTTGTTGTCCTTAGTATTAAGGGTATTAAGTATTAGTATTAAGGTAGTTGAAATGATGCTGAAGAAATTGAAAAGTAGGCATGTTAAAACTTGCAACATTAGTTCAGTTTACATGTTTTATTTATTTAATAAAATCAGATTTTATTACAAATTCATTTTGTGGCTTTAATGGAAGTTAATCAACATTTGTTTGTTTGTTTCTATGAAAGTTAGCTACTATATATATTCAAATACATTTGGCTATATATTAGAAATGGTACATAAGAGATTGGTTAAAAACACTGACATCACATACTAGATGAACTATATTAACTACATAAAGTTTTGATATACCATAAAATCAACTGAAGAGTCATTACTTTTTTCCTTTCTAGGCTTGGACTATTTTAAGTAAAACCAGAAATTGTTTTTTGTTTTTGGGACAGAGTCTCACTTTGTCACCCCTGGTAGAGTGCCATGGCATCACAGCTCACAGCAACCTCAAGCTCTTGCTCAGCCTCCCAAGCAGCTGGGACTACAGGCACCTGCCACAACACCCGGCTATATTTAGAGATGGGGTCTCACTCTGCTCAGGCTGATCTTGAACCTGTGAGCTCAAGCAATCCACCTACCTTGGTCTTCCAGGGTGCTAGGATTACAAGCGTGAGCCACTGCACCCAGCATAAAACCAGAAATTATTCATCCTAGGCTATAGTTGTGTTTCATTTTTCATATGCAAGTGTGAGTGATTATAAATTGGTAGTAGTACTGAGTACATTGGATATTTTTTTTTTCCATTCCTGAGATACTTTACTAAGAAGACTGTTTTCCAGCTCCATCCATGTAAACATAAAAGAGGTAAAGTCTTAAAACCAGAAATTGTTAAAGGTAACACTCGCTGGGAACCTATATGTTCCTGGTGTCCTTTCCAGTGGAAGATTGCTAAGCATTCTTCTACACGTCATTATAGGCTTTTCTATGCTAAGTGATCTATTTGTATTTTTCTTATTTCCGGATCCACTTTGTTTTTGTGTATTTTTACTAGGAAATCACCCATTTCCTAAAGCTCTCCACTTCCATACAATAGGTTTCTCTTGCTGACTTTTAATTTCTCCTCTTTTCAGATTTTTTTTAAAGAATTCTTAATTGTATGTTCTTTTTCTATTTGATTCAAAGAACTGTCATATTTGACAATTTCTCACAATGCAATGACAATCTTAAATGATCTTTAATTCCTGCTTAAGCATGATGTCTTTTGCAGAACCTAGCTGATACGTTTTAAAAATTACACACACACACACACACACACATACACACACACACAGTTACTTCTCTGAATTCATGGGCTATGCACAGCTCAAAAATATTCAAAAAATAAATACCAAAATACTATAACAACTATTTGCATATAGTATTTTCATTATAGTAGGTATTACAAGTAAAGCACGAATGATTTCAAATATTTGTGACAATGTGCACTGGTTATTTGTAAATACTATGAAATTTTATATAAGGGACTTGGATCATCTGTGAAATTTGGTATCCAGGGGGAGTGCCTGGAACCAATCCTCCATGGATATTGAGGGATAGATAATTGTATACTTGCTATTTTATTGAAAATTCTAAATATTTGTTTGTAGTTTATTTGGGGCTTCCTAATTAGACAATCACATTTCCAAATAATGGTAGTTTTGTTTCTGCCTCCACCCCTAATTTTTTACAACTTTTTTTTTTTCACACATTGACTAGAACTACCATTACATAAAACTAATGAGCACTTTTAAAATTTTCTTAATTTGAGGGAATATTTCTACTGTTTTATCATAAAGTATGGCATTTGTGTTTTTGGAACATATATTCCCTACCAAGGTAATGGAATCAATTTCTGTTCTTAATTTAATAGTCATCTCTGGGTATTAAATCCCATTGAGTGATTTATCTAGCCATATTGAAATAATAATATAGCTGTTCTATTATCTGGTAATGTGGTTACATTAAAAGATTTCCTAATATTAAATCTTCCAAACCTATTAATATGGGGCAGCACCCATGGCTCAAAGGAGTAGTGTGCCAGCCCCATATGCTGGAGGTGGTGGTTTCAAACCCAGCCCCGGCCAAAAAACTGCAATAAATAAATAAATAAATATTCTAATATGTTTCTACTCAGAGCAGTTTTAACTGCATTTAACAAAACCAGTTCTCTTCCCACCCCAAAAAAGGAAAGATGGCTTTTAAACAGAATAGTTCACTTCTCTTTTGTGTAAATGATACCCAGATGTAGGTAGTCTAGGGCTAGTATGACAGATCCATAGTTGTCAGAAAGTCAAGTCACTCTATCTGCTTTATTTCTAGAAGATCATCCAAATCCTCAGAATGAATTCAGGGTCTAAGATAATTGTTCAGTCTCCAACAATCATGTGTGATATAGATGAAAAAGAGGAAAAGTTGAAAGGCATAAGGGGGCTGTCTGTTTCCTTTCTAGTGGGGAACCTTTCCCCACTAGACTTTTTCAACAACTTCCATTTCTATTGGTCAGAAAATCATTAGCATGGTTACAATAGCTACAAAGGTGGGGGGGGAGGGATGTAGCTTTTTGAGTGGGATCGTTACCATTGTAAATTATACAGTGATTCTGTTGGTAATGAGCAATGAATATTGGGCCCACTACCAGTCAACTGTTAAACCTAATTACATCAGGACTTTTTGTTGCTAGCTATACACTAGTTTGCTATAATTACATTTAGAATTTTAAACTCTATGTTCACAAATATGGTTTGCACGTTATTTTTTCTCACAAATGTCTACTTGATGGGAGAGTTGTAAAATCCTAGGGTTATCTTTCCCTAGGATTCCCTTACAACTAAGCCTATTCCTGAAAAGTCTCTGGAACCTCTTTTCTGGGACTGGAGTCAGAATAGAAGGACTAGATATATACAGAGGGTGCCAGAATTGTGTTACAGTTGTAATACTTAAATCATGTTTGACTTCTGCAATTACAAGCAATATTCATTGTGACTTGTATTCATCTTTTGTTATCAGTATAAACTGAGTATCAAATTTTTAATAGGGGCTTTTCCTTTCTTAAAATGCATATTCATTTTTTATACCCTCTATATATTATAAAAGCCAGTGGCTAGATTTCTGTTAATCTATTTTACTGCCTGTAGATCAACTAATTTCTAAGTTTCATTATATGGCAAAAGTTTCATTTCACATAAGAATAAGATCTAATCCAGTATTGTTCTTTCCTACAGTATCTGAATGCTATCTTCCATATTATGTCAACATTGCTGGCTTCTACTGAGCATTGTAGCAAGCAGATATCTATCACATGAATCAGACTAAACGCCAACTAACCCTGCGTAATAGTAAATTGAACTTTCCCTTATGAATTTATTTGGTCTTCCTTGGTACATTAATAGCAAAGTACACTTTTACAAAATTTCCCAGACTTGAGGGATATACTTCAGCAAATATCTGCAATTCCTTGTTAAAGCTTTCTCTTCCCTTCTGTGAATCACACTTTTCATCCCAAGTACCTTTAAATTAGATTCTATATAATGAGTGGGTCACAATAAACAATAGGTATTCAGAAATTAATTCATATTAGTAGTGGGCCCAATATTCCTTGATCATTACCATTCAAAGAAGAAACAGTTTCTTTGGGTAAGATAAGGTATTCTCTCCTCTAATAGAGTACAAAATGGAGGTTGTTTCAGAAATATGTGTAGTACTGAATTCTTGTATTCCTTTAAGAAGCCCAAATCTAACTGTCAGGGTCACACTCTTTCCAGATTAATGCCCACTTAAGAGAAGGAATCTGATGAAGTTATGAAGAAAACTGACTTTGTGAGTAAGTAACTGATAGAATGACTTTTCGCCACTCTAACACTACAGTGATGTGTAAATGTGACACACAACCTTGAATTGAGGTTTTGAATTCATTCTCCATGTTATCCATGGCCATAAGAAGCATTCACCTCCTCCGTACAATCCAGAATTCTTACTATGTTTCAAATTTTTTAATAGCAGTTCCTCCATTTTCCCAGAGCCTCAGTGAGCATATGGCTTCATTTAACAATAGTTTCACTAGTTCTTATCGGACCAGTTTATGTCATGGAATATGAAAAACTTCAAAAACTTCCATTATGATTAGGTTTTGATGTGAACTTTAATATAGACTCAGAGATAACTAAGTCCAGATGTCTCAAGGAGCATCTTATTAACAGGTATAAATAAACCTTAATTTTTCTAGACAAAAAAACAAACAAACAAGAAAACTTCCATTATGTCTTGGACATAATGGTAAAATTTTCTAAATATCCATATATCCTTGAAAGCTTCTGACTACACTTCATAATCCAGTACTCATTTCTGAAGCAGTATGAGTTATTAAGTTATAAACAATAGAATACAGAATGTATTAAAATGATACCTAGTAACTCAAGTTAAAAGATAAGAGAACTAGGTTAAGAAAATGACAGTAATGGGTGGGGCCTGTGGCTCAAAGGAGTAGGGCACCAGCCCCATATGCCAGAGGTGGCAGGTTCAAACCCAGCCCCAGCCAAAAACTGCAAAAAAAAAAAAAAAGAAAGAAAGAAAATAACTGTAAATAAAACTATTATGGTTTATCTCTAAAGAAATAATTACTGAAAAATCACATCCAGATATGACCATAGAATAAAAGCTCAGTTGCTTTTCTGTACTTTGAAAATCTGCTAAAACTATAATGTTCCAAGTGTCTCAGCCACCCTTAGTGATCATGCCATGTCCTTGGCAAGGCGTCTTGAATGATAATGCCAGTGTGGCTGCATATACTGTGAGGCCATATATCTCAGAAAAGAAATAAAGACTTTCTAACCAGTGAGGATAGAATAGATTCCTAGCTACACAAATAAATGAAATGTACACTATATTAGTTCCTATAACTAAAAAGGTAGCTGCAAGGACTGTTTACACAGAGCAAAAATAAGAGAAAATATTTGTAACATATAGATGTATTTTTAATAAGCCATATTATTCTAGTAACAAGTTGCATTTGATTAGAATAAAAGAAACAATGTTGACATACATAGCAGAAATGCCTGATATTGAACCTACTAATTTGTTTCATATGTGGCATTCACAAGTAAAATGCCAAAATACACAAAATACATACCATGGAGTATGTATAAGATATCTAAATACCCATAAGGTCTTTGGATGAATTCCTTATTATTAGATTATTAAATTTATTTATATTCTAAAATCTTTACTTTCTTATAAACATTTATAGTTGTCCCATTTTCTCCAATACTTTCCTAAAATTTTGAAAAACATGGAATATAAATTCCCTTAAAATAATTTCTGTAAGAAATTGCTCCAAATTAAGGCAATAGGTTTTTTTTATTATTTCCTTGCTTATTTTTAATTTTTATTTCTTTGTTTTGTTGTTGTTGTTGAGACAGAGTCCCACCCCATGCCCTGAACAGAGTGCAATGGCATCATAGCTCACTGCAACCTCAGACTGAGGCTATGGCCATTCTGCTGCTTCAGCCTCTGGAAGCCACTGGGATTACAGGTGCTTGCTGCAGTGCCCAGCTGGGGTTTTCCTTTTTTTTCCTCAGGGTCTCATTCTTAACACAGGCAAGTCTCGAACTCCTAAGCTCAAGCAATTCTCCCTCCTCAGCCTCCTACAGTGCTAGATTACAGGCATGAGCCACCACACCCGGCAACAATAGGTATTTTAAAAATAAATCCTCTGATGTACAATGAGATAAAAATTCCTGCTGAGGCTTAACCTTATTTAATACACAAATAGATCTTAATTCCTAGATTATTTTTTGCCAGGAGTTTGTCATTTTTAGATGAAAAACTTCCCTTACAACATGGCTCATGAGATGTGAGCTCTGACACCTAAAATGTTTATAGTTTTGGTAATTCTGCCACATGCTGGTTCTATAGTTTCTCTCATTAAAATTGTTTAATAAACTATGAATTTTAAAGACATCTATTTTCATTTGCTTCCTGAAGTTTTCTCTTTGTGAATGTTACTATATATTAACAACTTTCCAACATCCATTTCATTCATATGGTTCTTCACCTGTATAAACTTATTAAAAGGGTATGATTTACTACTGAAAAATTTCAAAAGGTTTACCAAATTCACAAGGTTCCTATATAAATTTTCTAATATATTTTTGCATGTAAAGAACAGTTCTGTGTGGATGCCTTTGCATATGCTGTGTATTCATAAAATTTCTGTTTGGTATGAGTTTTTTGGAGGACAAGACATTTCCATTTATAGAGTTCTCTTCCATGTAATTTTGTTGGTAATTTCTGGGGATTGACTTTTGATAGAATGTTTTACACACTGAACTCATCAACATGCTTGTCATCTACATGAGTTCTCTGATGCATAATGAGCTGTGACTTCCAACGAAAGGCTTTTCCACATTCAGGGCATTTACAGGGTTTCTCTCCTGTATGTGTTCTCTGGTGTGCACTGAGAATTGATTTTTGAGAGAAGGTTTTTCCACATTCATTGCATCTATAAGGTTTCTCTCCTGAATGAGTTCTCTGGTGTACAATGAGCTGAGATTTCCTAACAAAGGCTTTTCCACATTCACTGCATTCATAGGGTCTGTCTCTTGTGTGCATTCTCTGGTGTACAGAGAGCTGTAATTTCCCACAGAAGGATCTGTTACACTGACAGCATTTATAAAGATTTTCCCTTGCATGAGTTCGCTCATGTACAATGAGTAGTGACTTCCAAATGAATGCTTTCCCACATTCATTACATTCATATGGTTTCTCTCCTGAATGAGTTCTCATGTGTATAATGAGGTATGACTTGCTGCTGAAAGCTTTCCCACATTCACTGCACCCATAAGGTTTTTCCCCAGCATGAGTTCGCTGATGTGAAATAAGCAATTCTTTCCTATTAAAAGCTTTACCACATTCACTGCACTCATAGGGATTTTCACCTGTGTGAATTCTCTGGTGTACAATGAGTTGTGAGTTGAAACTAAAAGATTTCCCGCATTCACTGCATTCATGTGGCTTCTCTCCTGTATGAGTTCTCATATGTATAATAAGGTATGATTTGCTCCTGAAGGCTTTCCCACACTCACTGCACCCATGTGGTTTTGCTCCTGTATGAGTTCTTTGATGTACAATGAGCTGTGACTTCAAACTAAAGGCTTTTTCACACTGATTACATCCATGAGGTTTTATTCCAGTGTGAATTCCCTGATGTACAATAAGCTGTGACTTAAATGTGAAGGATTTTCCACATTCACTACAACCATAGGGTTTCTCTCCTGTATGAGTTCTCTGATGGACAACAAGGTTTGACTTTGTGTTAAAGGCTTTCTGACAGTCACTACATTCAAAGGGTTTCTCTCCTGTATGAGTTCTCTGATGTATAATAAGCTGAGACTTTAAACCAAAGGCTTTCCCACAATCATTGCATTCATAGGGCTTCTCCCCTGCATGACTTCTCTGGTGTGAAATGAGTTGGTATTTCCGACTAAAGGTTTTCTCACAGTCATAGCATTTATATGGACTCTCTCCTGTGTGAATCCTCTGATGTATAATGAGTTGTGAATTAAAACTGAAGGCTTTCCCACAATCACTGCATTCATGGAGTTTCTCTCCAGTGTGAGTCCTCATATGTATAATAAGATATGACTTGCTCCGGAAAGCTTTGTCACATTCATTGCATACATAAGGTTTCATTCCTGTATGACTTCCCTGATGTACAATGAGCTGTGACTTCAAACTGAATGCTTTCCCACACTGAATGCACTCATAGGGCTTTACTCCTATGTGAGTGCCCTGATGTACAATGAGCTGTGATTTGAACCTAAAGGCTATTCCACATTCACTGCAAACATAAGGTTTTTCCCCTGTGTGGATTCTCTGATGTACCATAAGGTTTGACTTTGTATTAAAGGCTTTATGACATTCACTGCATTCATATGGTTTCTCTCCTGTATGGACTCTTTCATGTATAATGAGCTGCGATTTTAAACCAAAAGATTTGCCACATTCATTACAACCATAGGACTTATGTACTGAATGAGTTCTCTGATGTGAAACAAGCTGGTCTTTCCTACTGAAGAATTTCCCACGTTCACAGCATTCACAGGGATTTTTACCTGTGTGAATTCTCTGATGTATAGCAAGTTGTGAACTGAGACCGAATGTTTTTCCACGTTCACTGAATTCATGAGGTTTCCCTCCTGAATGATTTCTCTGATGTACAATGAGGTTTGATTTACTGCTGAAGTCTTTCCCACATTCACTGCATTCATATAGCTGCTTTTCTGCATGAGTTTGCTGATGCACCATAAGATATAACTTGCTGCTAAAGGCTTTCTCACAGTAATTGCGTCCAAAGGGCTTTCCTCCCACATAGGTTTTTTGGCACATAAGTCGTGACCTCTCGTTGACAGCTTTTCCACATTCATTACTTTCACAGCATTTTATTCCAATAACATTTTGCTCATGTTTCGAATGGAGGAATGATTCCTGATGTACATAAAATACATTAGGATTCTTTCTGGCATAATTAGAGAAATCTATATTATATTTCAAACTCTTTCCATGTATGCTGCATTTATGAGGTTTTTGTTGTGAAGAAACATAATTTTGACTAAGAAAACATAGTTTTCCAAATGTAGTACATTCGTAGCTTTTTGCCATACTTCCCAGATTGCCTTGGTTTTCCTGATGCCATTTGATATGGTCATCAATTTCCCAGACTTTATCTAGAAATGAAAATAGTAAGTAATATGTTAAAAATAATAACATGAAGTCAAGTATAGTGGCTCATGCCTGTAATCCCAGCACTATGGGTGGCCAAGGTGAAGGATAATTTAACTAGGAGTTCAAAACCAGCCTGGGCAACATAGCAAGACTCCATCTCTAAAAATAACATTAAAATTTGCCAGCCATGGTGGTACACACCTATAGTCCCAACTACTCAAGAAGCTAAGGTGGGAGAATCACTTGAGGCTAGGAGTTCAAGGTTACAGGGAGCTGTGATGGGGTCACTGCGTTCCAGCCTGGGTAACAGAGACTTTGTATCTAATAAATACGTAGATTAAAAATATAATCTCATATAGTACAAAATAGACTTAAAATACCATATCATGAGATTTCTTTTAGTTTCAGATATGAGACCTTAAGATAAATAAAACCTCAAGTATAAATGTACCTAAACTACTAAGCTCTGGGGGAAATAAAGCAAAACTACAATTGAAAATAAGTATATTAACAGAGATAGTTTTAAGTTTAACAGTTTCACATAATGGGTAATTAAGGCAAAAATGACACACAGAACAATGAGAATATAATGAGATTGAAGGGATCTCTGAACATTATTCTTTGATCAAATATTATTGAATAGTTATAATATGCCAAACACTGTGCTAACCTATAGAAAAATGACAACACTGTAGATTAGTTTCCAGTCTTCTTGAGAATAACATGTCACTGAATAGCTAGACAAATGGATGACAACAGACTCACAAGGAACATCATCATAAAATTTCAGAACAATTGCAATAAGAAGCTCTTAAAAACTTTCAGAGGAACAAAAATCCCCAAACTTCTTATAACAGACCTAAGATTAGAATGGCAACAAACTTATTAGAATGGCAACACAAGATTAGAATGGCAACAAACTTATTAGAATGGCAACAATTAGAAGATAAAAAATAGAGCAAGGGGGAGAAAAGTAAAAGCATTTGCAGATGCACATTTACATCACATGCACCCTTTCACAGGAAGCTCCTGGGGGAAGTGCCGCAACAAAACAAACCAACAGAAACGATGAAAGAGCATATGAAAAATACAATTAAAAAGGAGATCCTAGGATAAAAATTATACAGCAGGCCTTGAGAAAAACTAGGTTACACTGGGGCAAGTCAGAAAGACTTTGGAATGATGTCACTTTGGAAAGATGAAATGCACACAATAAATAATTTGGCTGAATGAACCAAACAAGAATACATATACATCAAAAGGAGATTCTGAGCTTAAGTGAGACACATAGGGAAATAAAACAATTAACTACGGACAAGTAAAAACGTGTAAGAAAAATTAACCATTGTATACTTGCATGTATTACCTGGAAATAGAAATTACATAGTCATAATAATGTAAAAACCGAAGACTGATCTAACCAAAAATATGAAGTTACTATATTAGGATGGTGGATGCATGGGAAGAGACAGTTCACACATGGTGGGAAGATGTGGGGGCAAGAGGGTGAAAGAGTATTAAATCACCCTTCAATACTGACTAATATCAAGGGGAAAAGCCAAGGTACAATAGAATAATCTGGTTATTTAGAACTACTAGGGAGACAAGTAGTATAGGAAAGAGTTAAAAGAGATGAAAGTGGTTGTCTTTGGTAGGAATAGAAAACAGAGAAGGTACAGGATAAGCAGATCACTATTGTAATATAAAAACAAAAGTCAAAGATACAAACCAGACAGGAAACAAGACACAGGTACAACAGCAAATACCTGGAGATTGAAAAGAAGAGAAAATGATTACAATTTAGATGCTGACCAGGATAATGAACACAAAGGCTATTGAGCAGCAAGTAAGGTTTGAAGACAGGAGACCAGAAAAGCTTAACAATTCATTCAAGGTTTTCTGTGAAAAAATAAGCAAGCTGTTTTCCTCCCTATTAAATCTGATCTGTCTTATTCACTTTAAATACAACCACCAGGCTTGGCGCCAAAAGCTCAAGCGGCAAAAGCACCAGCCACATACACCAGAGCCGGCGGGTTCGAATCCAGCCTGGGCCTGCTAAACAACGACAACCACAACCAAAAAAGCACTGGACATTGTGGTGGGCGCCTGTAGTTCCAGCTACTTGGAAGGCTAAGGCAAGAGAATCACTTAAGTCCAGTGAGCTGTGATGCCACAGCACTCTATCCAGGGTGATAGCTTGAGGCTCTGTCTCAAAAAAAAAGTACAACCAACAAATTCTATCTCCCCAGACTTCAATACCTAACTTCTGCAGTATCTTCCTCAAATACACTGAGAAATGAATACAGGTACTTTTGACTATCACAATGGCTTAGGGAAGAGTGTTACTGTCTATTACATGATGCAATAGTCAAAAATGTCTCCATCAAAAAGAAAATAGGCCAGTGAGTAATTACTCCTTGTCCTAGAATCAGATTTGCTCCTGTGTTTAGCAGTCACTATTATCTCCATAGACTTACAGAGTTCATGGACACTGAAGCTGTCCTACCAATCAAAACCTACACTTTGTATTTCTGATCCTCCTATTGCGGGTACCATACCCATTCTTACCTTTCCTTGGTTTCCACAACAAATGATCATTTGATTTCCCAGGAAATCTGATGCATCTTCCTTCTGTTGAGCATGCTCTTTGTATTAACAAAGGCAAAAATAAGATTATGGGTAGTACCTCAGAGCAAGAAATGAGGAAAAAATACTAACCCCAGTTATGAGACCACACAAATTCTTAAGCTTAAAGATTAAACATGATTACTGCCTGGGGTCCAAAGGTAATTTCTGGGAACCCAAATATGTACCAATAGAAAAACTACAGAAAGTATTTTCTCCAATAACCATGTTGAGTTTAAAATTAGATGATGGAAAAGGAAACTATGCTCAGAGAACAGAAAAAAACACTCCCCAAGAAGCTGACATCACGGCCACAGAAAGACATGCTGGCAAAGCCTGACTAACCAGGGTTTCAATGCAGGGTAAAGAAGTGCCTGCTATGTGGTGTTAAGTGCTGCTGTCCTCTGAGACAAAGGGACCCTGTACTTTTCTCTATTCTTCCATATTTGGATGGCAATATGTAGACAAACCTTTAATTTAGGCCTCCACACTATGAAGAACCATTACCAGGTCTGAATAGGAACAGGTTCCTAGACTCTCATTAATGTAGTACAAGAATTAAAATGTGGGTTACAGCATATATTTGGAGATGGATGGGTGGAGAAAAGAGTGTAATGGTTGCTGCCTGGCCGAGGAAGGCAGATAGTGCTGCCTACCCGGAGGTTCTTCTGCCCTCTTCCTGGCAGGCAGACACCTAATCTTTTCCAACCATCATTAAGGCAATGTGTTGCCATCAGAGAAGTGAGAACCCATCCCTTTTCCCATCCCACTCCCAGAAGGTAATGCACAATTTATCTGAGCTAACAGTGACCACCCCATTTCCTCTGCAAGAGACATCTTTAGACAGGAGCATATGATAAAAATCTAGCTGGGAGCTTCCTGTGAAATAGGTTTTACTGCTTGAATCACTTGGTTAAAGTAGCCCTTCTTATTATATCAGCCACTGGTATATCTTCATGTGTCAGCTGAAACTGAACAGCCACCTAATGAACATTATAGGAGGTAACCTGAGAAAAATGCTGACATACCTAGATAGGCCCTTGATGATTTAGGAAGTCAATCACTTATTTGACCCTAGAGTTGCCCCATTTTGTGTGACGTGTAATAATAAATCACTTCTTATTCAACTGACTGATTTAGAACTGATAAAAAATGTTGGAGCTGGCTTGGCACCTGTGGCTCAATGGGCTAAGGCACCAGCCACGTATACCCGAGATGGTGGGTTCGAATCCAGCCTGGACCCGCCAAACAACAATGACGGCTGCAACCAAAAAAAAAAAAAAAAATGGCTGGGCTTTGTGGCGGGCACCTGCAGTCCCAGCTACTTGGGAGGCAGAAGCAGGAGACTCGCTTGAGCCCAGGAATTGGAGGTTGCTGTGAGCTGTGATGCCATGGCACTTTATCCAGGGTGACAGTTTGAGGCTCTGTCTCAAAAAATAAATCAATAAATAAATGTTGGAGCTAAAACAATCCAAATAATATAAGGACTGTCTTGGGTACTCAGGGAAACATATCTGACAGTAACATCCAAGATGATTTAGAATAAAGACTAAAACAGGTCAGGCACAGTGGCTGTAATCCTAGCACTCTGGGAGGCTGAGGTAGGTGGACAGCTTGAGCTCATGAGTTTGAGACCAGCCTGAGCAAAAGCAAGACCCCGTCTCTACTAAAAATAGAAAAACTGAGGCAAGAGGATCGCTTGAGCCTAACAGTTGGAGGTTGCTGTGAACTATAATGCCATGGCACTCTACCTAGGGAAACAGCTTGAGACTCTGTCTCAAAAAAAAAAAAAAAAAGGAATAAAGAATAAAATGAAGAAATTTGGCTAATCAGTGTAACATTCTAGACATGAGATACTACTGGCCTCACTTTGGGTGGTAATTAAGAAGATAAGAGTAAGTTTAAAGGACCTCTTTTTAAAGGACCAAAACACTGACAGACTATACCAGAACTAGAAAGAGAAAACTGCAAAGAAGGTAGATTCAATTTGACTCTCTAGTGCCAGGAAAAATAACTAGAAAACAGTAGAACAAACTAGGGGAAGAAAGGTGAGAAGAAGGTAGTTTGTGGATATGCAGCAGTGGAAAAGATGATATGGTTTCTGAAAATGGGACTTTGTGGCACAGAGATGATGCCAGTGGATCACTCAAAACCAGGATAAGGACAGCATGGTGGCTCGTGCCTGTAATCCCAGTACTTTAGGAGGCCAAAGTAGGGTGGATTGTGTGAGTCCTGGAGTTTGAGACCAACCTAGGCAAAAGAGTAAGATCTCATCCCTATAAAACAAAACCTAGATCAAACAGCAGATGAGAAATCAATGTGCCTGTCAACTATCAGTGGAGGAATAAAAGAGTTTATTTATTTTTTTAAGCATTTTTTTCCTTCCTCACTTCATTTATTTATTTGCTACGGTTTGGCCAGGGCTGGGTTTGAACCTGCCAGCCTTGGTATATGGGGCCGGCACCCTACTCAACTGAGCCACAGGTGCCACCTGGAATAAAACAGTTTAAATCATCAGAATAGAAGTAGCTATGGTTTGAATGTATTTCCTCCAGAATGCATATTGAAACTTAACCTTTATTGTGGTGACAGTAAAAGGTGGGAAGTGATTAAATCATGCCCTTATAACTAGTGCGTTGTAAAAGGGCTAAAGGGAATTATCTTAGGCCCTTTGTGCCTCCCTTTCTGTCCCACAGCACTCCTATCATCTTGAGGACAGAGCAACAAGACGCAATCTAGAAATCAGAAAGCAGACCCACACCAGACACCAAACCTGTCAGCACCCTGGTCTTGGACTTCTCTGCCTCCAGAACTGTCAGAAATAAATTTCCATTCTTTATATATTATCTAATCTGTGGCATTTTCTTATAGCAGCACAAATGAGATAAAACAGAACTCCTTTAAAAGCTATATGAGGGCTCGGCACCTGTGGCTCAACGGGCTAAGGCACCAACCATGTACACCTGAGCTGGCGAGTTCAAATCCAGCCTGGGCCCGCCAAACAACAATGACGGCTGCAACCAAAAAATGGCCGGGCATTGTGGCAGGCGCCTGTAGACCCAGCTACTTGGGAAGCAGAGGCAGGAGACTCACTTGAGTCCAGGAGTTGGAGGTTACTGTGAGCTGTGATGCCACAGCACTCTCTCCAGGGCAACAGCTTGAGGCTCTGTCTCAAAATATATAAATAAATAAATAAAAGCTATATGAGGAAAATGAAGAATATAAAGAAGCCTTTTTTTGGAGTCTAAGAAGAGCAAGTGTAGCCCAACAGAAAGTGAGGGGAATAACTGGTCACACAGCAAGAAAACATGGTGTCAAAAGGGATGACTGAAGTAAGGTGGAGGGAGAAGGCCACAGGCAGGATTATAAACATTATCAAACATCAAAGGAAGTGCTCAGAAGGGGCAGAGTGATTATAGTGAAGCTTTAGCTTGTTGAATTTAAGTACATGGAATTTCAAAACGTAATCAAAAAACAAATAGAAAGGAAGTAGAAGAGGCATGAAAGTCACATCAAGTCATGGAAAGAGAAAAAGCTTGCCTAAATGGATTATGAAATAAGTCTATTACCAAGAGACAGCGAGAAGGAAACTGAGGATGCCAACAAGAAGGAGAGTAAGAATGCATGGTTATAATTGACACAAGAGGTGCACATCACATCAGAATTCATACCAATTCTGAATAAAGAATAAAAGATCTAAATGTCTCCATCACTTACCTGGATGGCCCTGACTTGGGATTTGGGCATGTACCATCCACAGCTCTTCTCCTCGTTCCAACTTGAAGATAACATCAGGTTTGAAGCGTTGATAACCTGTAAACAGAAAGCCACAGACAACCTGGAAGAAAATTACTTGGGATTCACAGATTCTAAAGAACAGGGAAGCTTTAGATTAGAGGTGGCATGAAAAGTTACCCTTTTGTATTTTGGCAAAAGTAAAGGCCACTTAATTGGCATACTCTGATGTCAAATGGGGACTAAGAAAATCTGGCCTTTCAAGAGACTTGCTTGAGCCCAGGAACTGGAGGTTGCTGTGAGTTGTGATGCCATGGCACTCTATCCAGGGTGACAGCTTGAGGCTCGGTCTCAAAAAAAAAAGAAAATCTGACCTTTGAACATAAGTCCAAGACCATTAACTATTTTCAGAAGCCCCTCAGGTCTCAGCAACCAAGGAGGGGAAGCCTAGAGATTGATTACCCATACTGCTTTCCAGGGAGGCAGCACTTACCCAGGGACACCAGGTTGCTGTAGTTCTCCAACATCACACTCCTGTATAGGAGCTTCTGAGCTGGGTCCAACAGCCGCCACTCCTCCCAGGTAAAATCCACAAACACATCCATGAAGGACAGTGGTCCCTGAAATATAATAATCCCACTCAATCTCATACTTAGGGCATTCATTATTTACATTCAACTTTCTGAGAAAAACAAAATCTTATTAAAAATATCTATCAATATACATTAACTCAGTCAGTCTTTTCAGAGATTAACAGTCTCTCTTTATTTGTATTTTTAATTTAATTTAATTTTTTAAAGAGTTGGAGTCTTGCTCTATCACTCACACTGGATTGCAGGGTAGAACCATAGCTCACTGCAGCCTCAAACTCCTAGGTTCAAGTGATTCACCTGCCTCAGCCTCTTGAGTAACTGGGATTAGAGTTGTCAGCCCCACACGGGATAGTCTCTGTTTAAAGTTTTAAGATGGCCGGGTGCAGTGGCTCACACCTGTAATCCTAGCAATCTGGGAGGCTGAGGTGGTTGGAGTGTCTGCACTCACAGGTTTGAGACTAACCTGGGCCAGAGCAAGACCTCATCTCAAAAAATAGCCTGGCATTTTAGCAGGCGCCTGTAGTCCCAGCTACTTGGCAAGCTGAGGCAAAAGAATCGCTAGAGGCCAAGAGTTTGAGGTTAACATGTCTTCCGTTGTGGTAGTTGTGACACCACAACACTCTACTGAGGGCAACAAAGTGAAACTCTGCCTCCAAAAAAATAAATAAATAAATAAAACTTTAAGCTACCCTAGGAACCATCTGTACAGGGCTTTCCAGACATGGGTCCTTCAATACTAGAGGCAGGACAGTCACAACCAAACAGATTTGGCTGGGTACCCTACATCTGTAGCACAGTTACTGACTTTTAGGTGCCAGATACTCAACTAGGTGCAAGTGACATAAAAATCAATAAAATATAGTACCGACCTCAAGAAGCATTCAGCGCTGCAGAGAGAAGAAAAGTTAAACAGGCAAATGAAAATGAAAGTCCCACAAGCTTGGATAAAAGAATACAGAGTACAACATGGACACAAAAGAAGAAGTAAACAATACTATTTGATAATGTCAGGTGGAGTTTGTGAAAGGATACTACAGAAGTACTACCACAACGGAAGACATGTTAAAACTTGGTCCACTAGGCTCGGCACCCATTGCTCAGTGAGTAGGGTCTCAGCTACATACACTGAGGCTGGAGGGTTCGAGCCCGGCCCAGGCCTGCTAAACAACAATGACAACTGCAACCAAAAACAGCCAGGCATTGTGGGGGGTGCCTATAGTCCCAGCTACTTGGGAGGCTGAGGTAAGAGAATTGCTTAAGCCCAAGAGTTTGAGGTTGCCGTGAGCTATGACACCACAGCACTATACCGAAGGTGATGTAGTAAGACTCTATCCAAAAAAAAGAAAAAGAAAAATCTTGGTGAATTAAAAGCCAACAGGACTTTACACAATCATCCTGACCACACACACGGCAGTGAAGGTGGAAGGAATCCGCACCTGGAGTCATCACAGCTGACTGAATAAAGCTTCACTGCCCCTTGGGAAGTAAAGGTAACTTTTAAGACAGTCAACCTGCCCTGCTCCAGCCACATACGGGGAGCCGGCTGGTCAACGCACGGTTGAAGCCTGAGGAAACTCCTCGATAGACTTATCTTAACTGGACTTGGGACCTTGGGAAAAGGGGAGGAAGAATGTCACACAGGGAAAAGAAAAACCATGTACGCATATTAGCCTACCACCACAGTACTATTAAGACCTGAGTAGAGAACCCAAGAAGAGTCACAGTCCCTAAAATCTCAGTGCTGAAAAGTAAGTAATATGGACACCTACAATAAAATTTTTGGAAGATGACATGATTGTTTATGAAGAAAATCCCCAAGATTCTAAACAAAAGTTCCCAGAACTAGTAAGTGAGTACGGCAAGGTCACAGGATTACAAAGTCAACATATAAAAGTTAGCTATATGCTTATACGGCAGCAATCAATAATTAAAGAGATCCCAAATTAAAATATATTGGAGTCTCAAAAGCGGGGAATGACAGAGGATACCTGAGAAGGGTGAGGTCTGGGAGAACAGGTCTTCTCAAGGAGAGCACAAGGATACACTTGCAGGGTCCTCTCCATGGTGACTCAGCTCTTGCCAATTTGAAAACTTAATTTCCTGGAACTTGGAAATTTCCAAGAAATCCTGTAGTTCTGTAGGGGCTGGAATAGCATCTCCCGCTTGATTCAAACTGGCCAATGAGAAGGGTACCTACGGGTTGGAACTTTTTGACTGTTGATAAAAAGGGAAAGACCAAGCCAGTCGGGGAGTGTGGTCATTTAGAATTCTTCTATGCCATAAGCTCCCAGCCGGTAAATAAAGCCCTTCTTCTTATAAAATAAATAAATAAATAATAAAGATAAAAAGGCAACAACTGTTGGGTGGCGCCTGTGGCTCAGTGAGTAGGGCACCAGCCCCATATCCCGAGGGTGGTGGGTTCAAGCCTAGCCCCAGCCAAACTGCAAAAAAAAAAAAAAAAAAAGACAACAACTCTAAGTAGGAGCCAGTCTGTGGGACTACAGACCTGAACGTGAAGATATACAAGACAAATGAGCACACGAAGCATGTTCAGCACCATGTGTCATTGGAGAATTCCAACTTGAGACAATGAAACACCACTACACACCTATTGGAATGGCTAAAATCCAAAAAGTTTACACCACCAAATGCTAGAGAGGATGTGGACCAACATGAACGCTCATTCACTGCTGGCAGGAATACAAAGTCACAGTCATTTTGGAACAGAATTTGGCAGTTTGTTACAAAGCTAAACATAATCTTACCATACAATCCAGCAATTACACTCCTATGTATTTACATGAATGAAATGAAAACTTATGTCCAAGCAAAAAAGAGAAATACAAATCAAAGAGAGAATATCACTATGACCCCACAGACTTGAAACTCTAAGCAAATAAATTCAGTAACTTAGATGAAATGGACATACCTCTTTCAAGACACAAATTACCAAACTCACTCAAGAACAGGTTAACTTAATAGATAATTCTGAATCTATTAAAGAAGTAGAATTTATATTTAAAGGCATACAGATTACAAGAGAGAAATAAAATTTTTAGAAGATGACATGATTGTTTATGAAGGAAATCCCCAAGATTCTAAACAAAAGTTCCCAGAACTAGCAAGTGAGTATGGCAAGGAAACAGGATTACAAAGTCAACATACAAAAGTTGGCTATATGCTTACATAGCAGCAATCAATAATTAAAATTTGAATTTAGGAAACCAATTTTGTTTACAATTGTAAAAGCAAAGAATAAACACGGGTAAAAAATGTGTAGGATCTGCATGCTCAAAACTATAACTAATAATTTTTAAAAATCAAAGACAATCTAAGTAATGGGGAGATAGCCTGTGTTTAAGGATGGGAAAACTGGCGGGCATGGTAGCTCATTCCTTTAGTCCTAACACTCTGGAAGGCTGAGGTGGGTGGACTGCCTGAGTTCATAGATTTGAGAACAGCATGAGCCAGAGCGAGACTCACCTTTAAAAACAGCCAGGCATTGTGGTGGGCACTTGTCCCAGCTACTTGGGAGGCTGAAGCAAAAGAATTGCTTGAGTCTAGGAGTTTGAGGTTGCTGTGAGCTATGACGCCATATCACTCTACTGAGGGTAACAAAGTGAGACTCTGTCTCAAAAAAAATAAAAATAAAAATAAGGATTGGAAAACTCCATATTGTTCAGAATAAACTCTCCTCAATTTAATATATAGAGTCAACATAATTCCAAACAAAATCACAGCAAGCTGTGGCTATCTAGCAAAAATGTGGCTATCGACCATGTTTTCTATAATTTATATGGAAAAGCAAAGTAACTAGAACAGCCAGAACAACTCTAAAGAAAAACAAGGATGGAGAAATCTCATAGCCAATTTTAATTAAGACTTTCTATAAAATCAAGATAGTATGTACGGGTGGCAGCTGTGGCTTAATCAGTACGGTGCTGGCCCCATATACTGAAGGTGGAGGGTTCAAACCCGGACCCAGCCAAACTGCAACAAAAAAATAGCCAGGCGTTGTGGGGGGCGCCTATAGTCCCAGCTACTTGGGAGGCTGAGGCAAGAGAATCGCTTAAGCCCAGGCGTTGGAGGTTGCTGTGAGCTGTGTGACGCTACGGGCACTCTACCAAGAGTAATAAAGTGAGACTCTGTCTCTACCAAAAAAAAAAAAAAAAGATAGTGTGGTACTGAAGAAAGAGTACACATATAGGTCAATGAGACAGAATACAGAACCTAAAAAAACAGATCGCCTAAGTTTTTACAAAGGCAATTGAATGGAGAAAGGACAATTTTTCAACAAATGATACTTATAAATATACACAGAAAAAATGAAATCCAACATATACCCCAAATTCTGTATAAAAATTAATTCAAAATGAATCACAGACTTGAGAATGAAAGCCAAAGGCATAAAAATTCTATAGAAACGAGAAAATTTGTATACTTTGGTTTGGGTTATGAGATTTTATTTATTTATTTATTTATTTTTATTTCTGTTTTTTTTTAGAGACAAAGTCTCACTTTCTCACCCATGGTAGAGTGCCGTGGCGTCACAGCTCACAGAAGCCTCCAGCTCTTGGGCTTAGGCGATACAATGCCCAGTTATTTTTTTGCTGCAGTTTGGCTGGGGCCAGGTTTGAACCTGCCACCCTGGGTATATGGGCCCGGTGCCCTGCTAGGAGACACAGGCACCTCCCAAGATATGAGATTTTAGATATGACATCAAAAGCACAATCCATTTTTTTTTTTTTTTTTGAAAGAGAGTCGCCCTCAGCAGAGTGCAGAGGCATCACAGCTCACAGCAACCTCAAACTCTTGAGCTTAAGCAATTGTCTTGCCTCAGCCTGCCAAGTAGCTGGGACTATAAGCGCCCACCACAACACCTGGCTATTTTTTTGTTGTAGTTGCCATTATTGTTTGGCAGGCCAGGGCTGGGTTTGAACCTACCAGCCCTGGTATATGTGGCTGGCACCAAGCCAGCATGATCCATTTTTAAAAGTTAAAATTGGGGGGAATTCAGCTGCTGGTGGGTGCCTAGGCCTCTCCAGAGGGCCCCCTCCCCCGGGAATGCACCCACCAAGGCCCTAGACTCATTTTGGCCCTCCCCAACTCCCTGTCTGTTTCCCGTAAGACTGTACATAGTCCTTTATTTCCTGGTGGCCTATGAAACCAGTTTATAATAAACTTGTAAGAGAATATATAAGTGCACCTATGTATTTATTTTATAGAACACTTTTGATATATTGAGTGCTTAACTGAGTCAAGGGTTGCCTTGGAAAAATTACCCCTAATCTTAGCTGCTTCCCTATAAAACATTTTACTTCATATTTGCATCCGATATACAACTTCATGCTAAGAATTACAAAATTGAACTACAGTGAGACCTTTTCACCTGTCAAATTCAAATACTTTATTGAAATAAACACTCCTGTACCATTTTAAAAAAAAGTTAAAATTGGGAAAATGGACTTTATCAAAATCAAAATGTTTTAGTTTTTGGCTCAACGCCTGTGGCTCAATGGGCTAAGGCGCCAGCCATGTACACCTGAGCTGGCGGGTTCGAATCCAGCCTGGGCCCGCCAAACAACAATGACGGCTGCAACCAAAAAAAAAAAATGGTCGGGCATTGTGGCGGGCACCTGTGATCCCAGCTACTTGGGAGGCAGAGGCAAGACACTCGCTTGAGCCCAGGAATTGGAGGTTGCTGTGAGCTATAATGCCATGGCACTCTATCCAGGGTGACAGCTTGAGGCTCTGTCTCAAAAAAAAAAAAAAAAAAGTTTTAGTTTTTGAAAAATGGTGCTACGAGAACAAAAACACAAGTCAGGGACTGGGAAAAAATATCTACAAATCATTTTTTTTAAATGAAGGACTTCAATACAGGATATGTAAAAAAGTCTTACCACTCAATGACAAGAAAACGACCCAATTAAAAAATAGACAAAAGATCTGAACAGACATTTTGCCAAAGATATGCACAGTGCAGAAACACATGAAAAGATGCTCAACACTAACCATTAAGAAAATGCAATTTAAAACTATATTGTGTGTACAGTATATATCTATTAGGATAGCAAAATAAAAAAAAATGTCAAGTACTGACAAAGATACAGAACAACAAGGACTCTCATTCATTGCTGGTAGGAATGCAAAAAGGCATAGCTACTTTGGAAGACAGTTTCTTTTTTTGTAGAGACAGAGTCTCACTCTATTGCCCTCAGTAGAGTGCCATAGAGTCACAGCTCACAGCAACCTCCAGTTCTTGGGCTTAGGCGATTCTCTTGTCTCAGCCTCCCGAGTAGCTAGGACTACAGGCGCCCGCCACAACACCCGGCTATTTTTTGATGCAGTTCAGCCAGGGCCGGGCTTGAACCCGCCACCATCAGTATATGGGGCCGGCGCCCTACTCGCTGAGCCACAGACATCACCTTGGAAGATAGTTTCTTATAAAGTTAAACATAGTCTTACCATACAGCAAACATGGTATTTACACAGTTGATCTGAAAATATATCCACACAAAACCTCATATACAAATGTTGACAGCACTCACAATTGCCAAAAACTGGAAGCAACTGAATACCAAGACTCAGTATAAATAAAAATAATACAATACTGTCATAAAGATAGAAAATAGATCAAAGGAACAGAATAGAGAATTATAAAACCAAACCATATATATGAACACTTAGCACATGAGAAAGGTACCACTGCTCAAACCAAACATAAAACCCAACCTCAAATGTATTGTAAATCTAAATGTGGAAGATAATGAATTAACAAAGGAAAATATCTATGAGCTTAGCATAAGAAAAGAATTCTTAAAATGAACACAAAAATCATTAGCAAAAAAAAAAAATTTATAAACCAGAGTCAGTAAAAGTTAGAATATCTGTTCATCAAAAGTAAGCCCTGACCTGGCTCGGCGCCTGTGGCTCAACGGGCTAAGGCACCAGCCACGTACACCTGAGCTGGCGGGTTCGAATCCAGCCCAGGCCCGCCAAACAACAATGACGGCAGCAACCAAAAAAGAAAAATAGCCGGGCGTTGTAGCGGGCGCCTGTGGTCCCAGCTACTTGGGAGGTGGAGGCAAGAGACTCGCTTAAGCCCAGGAATAGGAGGTTGCTGTGAGCTGTGATGCCATAGCACTCTATCCAGGGTGACAGCTTGATGCTCTGTCTCAAAAAAATAAAATAAAAAAGAGTAAATTCTAGGTGATGGATATACAGATGTTCATTGGCAAAATCCCTTCAACTCTGCCCTATGTTTGAAAATTTTGATAACAAAATAGTGGAAGTAGAAGAAACACCACAGGTAAAAATTTGAATATGGATTTCTTATCAAGTTTATTTTGAACTTTATTGTGTAAAATCACTGAATCTTTTTAAAATTAAGAGTCTGATATTAATAGGACTGGGTGAATGAAGTCTGATATTCTGCTTTTCTAACAAGCTTCCAGAACAATACATATTTTGTAAATAAACATTAAAAAAAGAACACATACAAAATATAATATTGGCTCGGCACCAGTAACTTAGTGAGTAGGGCGCCAGAGGCTGGCAGGTTTGAGCCCAGCCCAGGCCTGCTGAATAACAATGACAATGCAACCCCAAAAAAAGTAGCCCAGTGTTGTGGTTAGCACCTGTAGTCCCAGCTACTTGGGAGGCTAAAGCAAGACAATAGCGTAAGCCCAAGAGTTTGAGGTTGCTGTGATCTGTGATGCCACGGCACTCTACCGAGGGTGACATAGTGAAACTCTGTCTCAAAAAAAAAAAAAATTATTTTTAGGGGGTGGGGGAGGAGATGGAAATTATGGGGCAATAAGGGAATGTACAATATAAATAAAAGTAGACAAGGACCTTAAACACATATAAACCAATGATAAAAAGGCCATTAACTTTTGAGGAGTGATTAACTTAACTCTTTGACCTAAGGATCCTTCTTCTCCTACCAAAACAATAAATAAATAATAATAATAAAATAAGTGAGAATAGACAAATAAGAAACTTACCCAAGACTTGGTGATTTTCAACTTCTCTTGGGAAATAAACAGCCACTCTAGCACTTGTTCTGTCCTGTGACTCTTCTGCCTCTGCCAGGGTGATCCGGGCAGAGTTCTATGGTCAGGGGTCCTTTGGCCAAGGATGGATTCCTGAACTTGGAACTTTCTGATTCTATCACAAGAACTCTCTCCTTCCTGGAGAGGTGGAACCTGTAGACTCAAGAGCAAACTCACTTTAGCAAGCATATTGTCTCTGGGCCTCAATCTTGACCTCCTAGGCTGGTGAAAGCTACTTAAATGAAGGTTGAACTGGATATTCTGCAAACTGTGCTCAGTGCTGCTGCCATGGAACAGCAAGAAGAAAGGCACATGAGGAACCCAGCACAGCAATGACAGTTCCATCCACAGATTCTGCACACCGGCCCCCAGGATCTCTTGAAAGTGCAATGACCACACACGGGTAGCTACTTAAATGAGAACACAATGCCAAATGCTCAGGAGCAAACAACTCTTGGTTTTAGTTCAGTTTGAGATTTTGTGGGTACTTCAGTTTGAGAGTTTGAATGAAACATTTTTCTCCTCTTGTTATCTAGAGATCTATGAACAATTCACCTCTCTCACTGAGTCTTGCTTTTTGTTGTTAAAACACTAAGAGTAGGATAAGATCAGGGTTGCAGTAGTGTTTTTTTTGTCTCCCCAAAACACCCAATGAAAACAAAGGAGACCTACCAGTATAGAAAAATGATAACATCTATAAAACAAAAACAAAGTGACAGGGTCACAGCATAAGGGCAGATGTGACCCAAGTACAAGAGCAGCAAGTGTAACAGTGCCAACAGAGGAAGTGGTGGGAAATGAGGAGAGATTCTGATGGGCCATTTTGCTGCAGCATTTCCAAAGCCACTGATAAATGTATATCTCAAACAGAAGAGCATCCTCTCAAGGTGGAATCTGAGCAAGCAAGTCTTACAAACAACACGCTAAATTCCTCTCAGGTTCAGAGCTGCAGATGACTGTAAAAACAAATTCCTAAAGTCACTAAGTGACCTAACAAGTACTATCTCCAAGATTTTTAATGAGAATTTCAAAGCCCTCTATGATCTTCTGCCTCTGGCTCTGGCCTCATTTCTTAATACATACATCCACCATCATCATTAAACACCAAAAGTCTACATTCTAGCAACCCTATAACACTCAAAGATCACCATACTAGGTCATTTCAAGCCTTTCTAATGTGCATGTTGCCTGCTTTTCCCCAGTTGGTTTTCAAGCCCTTATTCACATCATTCATCTTTCAAACATGAGTTTAAGAATCTCTTAATCAGGTGGTGCCTGTGGCTCAGTGGGTAGGGCGCCAGCTCCATGTACTGAGGGTGGAGGGTTCGAACCCGGTCCTGGCCAAACTGCAACAACAAAAAATAGCCGGGTGTTGTGGCAGGTGCCTGTAGTCCCAGCTACTTGGGAGGCGAAGGCAAGAGAATCACCTAAGCCCAGGAATTGGAGGTTGCTATGAGCAGTGATGCCACGGCACTCTATCGAGGGCAAAAAAGTGAGACTCTGTCTCTAAAAAACAAGAAGAATCTCTTAATCTCTGAAGCATTTCTTCAGGTTTCCTTGCTTCTAAAACTGAACCTCGGCTCAGCGCCTGTGGCTCAGGCAGCTAGGGCACCAGCCACTCACACCTGAGCTGGCAGGTTCGAATCCAGCCTGGACCCCCCAAACAACAATGACGGCTGCAACCAAGAAATGGCTGGGTGTTGTGGCGGGCACCTGTGGTCCCAGCTACTTGGGAGGCTGAGGCAGGAGACTCGCTTGAGCCCAGGAATTGGAGGTTGCTGTGAGCTGTGATGC